>JAAGNO010005280.1:0-31548 GCA_033439905.1 Ceryle rudis | reverse complement strand
GTGTGTGTGTTTTGTTTGTTGGGTTTTTTTTCCCCAGTGCCCCTAATTTAAATAATTGATACTCCTTGCATTTCCTAAGTAGAGAAAGAGTTTTGATGGATGCCATGCTTTGATAGGACGAGATTAAAGTAGCAAATCATTACTTAATGATGTAGTGAGATACAGTTTGCAGATATTCCTTGTAGTCTCGGATTTGATAAAAGTCTTTCTAGGTTTATAGTGCATTCTGGTAGTCTCGTTTTCCATTATCTTGTTGTGGTATAGAGACTATAATTTACTACATAAGGAACTGAAGTTTAATTTATTATGGGTTACTCTCTCTTAAAATCTACTTTCATGTGCAGATGGGCTGTAGCACTTTTAAGTGACTGGTGGACAGAAAGATCTATTTATTTTTGTTGCTGCTTGATAGAGAAGAATTTTTCTCTGGGGATGTCGTACTACACAACTGACCTATTGCATTAAATAAATTCTCTGCTTTCCTTTGGAGTAAGCAAACCAGTCTATTCCCAGAGCAATTATGGATGCATGCCCCTTCCCCTTGCTGATTCATACCACGTTGGTACCAAGTCTGTAAATAAACAGAGCCGAATTTTTGCCTGTTCTATGTGGGAATGGTGCGTGTTCGGCTGGCTGAGGGTGATACAAAGCATTGGAACTGTTGCAACTGTGCCTGAGGATTGCTTTGACACGTCGGCCTCTGGAAAGGGCTTGGTGATGAGTGCTGCAGGCACCAGGGGCTGGAGAGACTATTGCAGCCTTGAGTGGTTATGAAGAAATAAAGCAGTAAGTATGGCATGATGGCTTTAAGCTTCAAGGAAAAGACAAGTACAGCATAGCATACAGCTTTGAGCTATCATCAGTGTGTAGCTGAGGACAGAAATACAGTGCAGAGGACAGAAATACAATGCAGCTCCACCTCGATGCCAGTGCTGGCAGCCCAGGGTGCTATGCTGAGCTGCCTATAGTAACACAGTGGCACAGGAATGTGCAAATACGGAGCAGTCTTTGCGTTGTAGCTGAGCTGATTAAAGCAGCTCCTCAAATGCTAATTCTCAGCTCTGTTCCAGATTTCCTTTCTAGATTTTACAAACTGCTGTTTGTGGGAGAGCCCAGTTTATCTTGATATCATCTGAGTGCTTGACATGAGCACAGATGTTGTCGACAAACTCCCAAAGAATTGGCACCAGATCTGCTGCTTTGTCTCTTTATTGCGCCTCGATTCCTCTAACGAACAGACACACTCGGGCTGAGAGGATCAGTCTGGCCCTTCTGTCTTCAGCACACCTGAAACATCTGCTGGCTTCTTTCTTTATGGGTGGTTTTCCCTAAATGTGACTTCGTTCTCATCACTGGAATTTTTCTTTGCTTTAATTCCTTTTGACTTCCCACCTTCTGATAAGCATTTAAAGCAAAGGATTATGAAGTAGACATGAACAACCTAAGCCCTGTTCCCGACATGTTTTAATGAATAACAGAAAATGAGAAGGAAGTAACAATACTGCCAAACCCTAATGTATGACATAAGTTCCAGAAAACATGACAAACTTATACATGTAGTCTGAGTCCTAGCTCTCGGGCTTAGGGGCTTATGGGAAATTCTACCTCTGCAACGACTTTCTTAACAAGTGCTGTCAGACAGTGCTCTCAAATCATCAGGGAATTGTCCTCGTTTTGCTTTAGATGGTGCAAACTTAAAGTGAGAACCTGTTAAACTTGGATCTGAAGTTGCATATAGTTGCCTTTAATGCACACAGTCAGCCTATTAAGCCTTGCCTCTGGTCAGGGGGTCTATATATGAAAAACTCTGGAAAGTAAATTATTTCCTGGTTTTAATGAAAAAAAAAAAAAAAAAAAAACAGCGCAAGAAAAACCCACCACCCTGTTTTCTTTTCCTGTAACTTCAAGTATTGCTTACACTGCATTGGAGTTGCACTTCATAACAACTTTATAATATACAAAATTGACTTGGCATTAAGTACTTTGCTTATGAAAGGAATACTTCAGGCTGCAAGTGCTGGTGTTTCTGAGGCCCAGGGATATTAGTTATTCCAAAGCATGCGATGATTTCTATTACTCAAAAATTTAAACTGAAATACATAAAGCAGACCTTTGCTAAATATTCCTTTGTTTGTCTGTGAAAGAGGAGTGCTGCTCCTCATTACCAGAAGGGATCCTCTCAAAATATTTTTGTACACAGATGCCTCTAATAGTTGTTTGGGGTTTTTTTGAAGGCAAGTGTCAGGTTGAAGATCACAAAACAGTAGTGTTGTACTTTATCTGATGGAACTCTGCCATAGTGAAGTCCAAAGCTTTCAATGAAGTGCAACTGCAGGTTCCCCACCAGCCTTAGCACTGTAGAGTGTCTTACGAGCTGCTGTTAACATGGAAGTTTTGCTGTTGAAAAGCAGGTTTGGATTCTGAAGTAGATCCCCCACTATCCTGTCCCATATAGGCCAGTAGAAATCCCAGCAGACTTGCACTGAACTCCATCTAAGACTTCTTAACTTTCCCCAGTGCTGAGTCCTGCTGCAGTGTCTGGTTTCATGGGCAGGAAAGCAGAATATTGTGTTGGCTTTAAATGATAAGCAGCTGTCAATCCAGATTGTTTTTACTGGGTTTATCTATTTTCTCTCTCCAAACCTAGTATTGTGTTTAAGTTCTTCAGTTTTCTTTCTGTGAAAACACAAGACCCACAGCTTTGGAGTATTAAAAGGATATGGAGTCATTTGTTGTGATTATTGTAAAAATAAATTATTTACTGTTTTTATAGTAAAACATGACAGCTTGAAGGAAATTTGTGCCCTGTCCAGGGATAGCTGGGTCTTCCTCAGTTACACCTACAGCCTCCATTTTTTCTGTAAGCAGCTAATAGCAAATTAACTCCATCCCTTATGACTGCATCTCTTCATTATTAGCAGCAGCATTCAATTAAGAACCACAGAGCCCTAGACACTAATCCAAACTATAGGAAGGTATGCCTTGTCCTGAGCAAATGAGTATTGAAACTAATGAAAAACACTTCTAAGAGGCATAGGCACAGAAAGAAATGACTTACTGAAGACTACAGCATCATAACCTTGAGTAAATTGCTACTGAAGGGTAGCAGTGAGTAAACCCAGACCCTCCAGGGGCATGGTTGAGTCTTCTGCCCCATGGGTCCAGCTCTTCTGAACTTTCTTCTTTATCCCAAGTCACCTTGGCACTCCCGCTAGGAGTTCCCTGTAAAGGTTTTTCATTTACTGCCCCTATCTGACGGCTTCTTGGCACATGCTGCCCACGTAGTCTCTACCTCCACAGTTGCTGCCCACCCCTTTCCTGAGGGTGCCCTACACAGCACCTCTGCCTGCAGCTGAGTTTTGGGGAGCCAGGGCTGTTGCCAACATGAATGCCTCTGTCAGCTGAAGGAGCTGCTTCTGTTAAGGGATTCTCTTTGTTTTGGGTCTCTCTTGATAGCTTTCTTTTCTTCCTTCTCTTTGGAGTTCTGATTTTACTGGCTTTCTCTTCATGTGTGTTGTTTTAAGCTGATAACTGTGCCCTGTTGAGACATTTTTAAGCTGTACAGGAACTGATTAATCTGAGCGCTGGAGTGGTGCCATTGACAAAATAAGTGTACGTGTTTCCTCTTTTTTTAAAGGTATAGAAAGACTTGTAGTCATTAATCGCTGGGTTTTTCCAATAAAGATTTTATTTTAAGAGATGTCGAATACCTCTTGGAGCCAAGGAGAGGTTTGTTCTGAGTCAACTGAAAAAATAAGATCCTAAGTATCAGTAGGAGATTTTTCTAATCAGATTTGATGATGGTATGTGAATGCAGCATGCTAAAATGGAGCTCTTTGAAACATGTGCCATTTCTTGGATTATGGTAGTTATAGTGCAGAGAAAAACTTAAGCTAGTGGAAAAATAAATTTGTACTTGACAACTTACATACCAACATCCAGAAACAATAAGATGTACTTGATGTGCAAATAAACAGATTCTCCTTTTGGATGAATTTGAGTGGTATAGCTCCAAGCACAATAGTTTTCCAAGAAGGACATTTTCAGGGGGGAATAAAAAGGCACGGGTTTTCTACTTGTTTTTTATCCACAGAGAATGTACAGTTTGGGGAGTTACAATGATCTTGCTAGAAGCGGTGCCAATAAATGGACCTTGATAGTGTTGTCTCTGGCAGCCAACCAGAGAGTAATTCTGAATTAGTTTTGAAGATCCTGTTTTTAAGAAGTTCTACCAGACCAAGGTCAGGGTTGAAACAACTCAGTAAAGCAGGATACAAAGGCGATTTTATAACTTAAACTATGCCTATTTTTGCACGCTAATCTCCGTATGTGTCTAGCTCTGCTAACTCTGCCCAGGCACCTGTGTGAGCAAGGTAGTACTTGTGTGAGCTGGTGGAAGAGGATGCAAAAGTCCTTGACACAACTACCTTTAAGGAAGAAAGTGATAGTGTGCATCGTATTTTTGGAAGACTTCTGGGACACGCTAAATACTAATTTTTTTTAAATATTTTTGTGTGACTTGAATGTCTTTGGTTAAAATATTCTGATTTAAAGGAGTGGTCTGGTTGAAGAATTAATCAATAGGAAAAGTTGGTTGGTGTAAATAAGGTGCTTATTTCTTCTTTGTCCATGTAACTCGTGGGTAGAAAGCCACACCAGGAATGTACTGGTCCTGATCCTTCAGTAAAAGGAGGAGAGCTGGGTCAGCAGACCTGGTTACTCAGCAGAAGGACAGGGATGCATCCTGGTGGACAGGGATGGATGTCTGGAGTTTTCACATTTTGAGTTGCTGAAGGTCTAATCCTGAAAGCACTAACTGGGGTGTGAGGAGCAGGAAGCTATGGAAAGGAAGGAGTCCTGTAGGGGGCTTTTGGGGCTCACCGAGAAGAGCTTTTGGTGGGACATCATCCAAGCTTCGAGCTCTCCATCACTGGTGGTCAGTGGAGGTGATTTTTCTTCTTCCATGGAAGGGAAGGAAGGAATAATACAACCTATAGCTTTGAATCCGTGGGTGAAGAATTGAATTACCTACTTTGTCAGCTAAAAGTCAGTTGAAAAGGTTTTCAATTCACTACAACTCCCCACCCCAGGTAGATCTGCATTACATTGTATATTGCAAAGCAGATGGGATATCCCTGCAAAGTTTCTCTTGCATATATGTATGTCACACACACGCATATATATGATGGATGTAACCTATTTGTGTGTGTGCGGGTGAGTTGCGCCCATATATGTATTGAAAAAAAAAGTGGATGTTGTCATTAATAACTTTCGAGAAATTAAAAACTTGATATTCCTACCTTTCTGCTGCTTATTTAATGCAAAACATCAGAGAAAGGTGGAGTGCAGGTGCATACAGGGGCATGCTGGCCCTAGCTCCGCATGTTCCATCATGCGAGGAAACCCCACAGTCCTCGTGAACGTCAGTGTCAGTGCAGCTGGTGATGTTCTGTGCACGTACTGGGTCTGTAGGTCTGCTTGCGTGATTGCAGACTGTGTTTCGTGTTTGGGATGTCTGTAAATTCTGTAATATGACAAACGCCTTAGAAAAAAAAGGGGGGGGGGGCAACAAAAACACTTCCATAAAATACTGTGCTGTTTAAATGCTGAAGTAATTTTGATTTACTACATAATGAAGTTATACATGGCTTTGAAATATTATGTGCGTAGTTTACCAAGAGGTCCTTCCAATTTTTTTTTTTTTTTTTTTTTAAATCTTACCACAGAGGATCATGACTGCAGAATGGCTTGTATTTGGTCTTTGGTCTGTGGTTTTGCAAATAGACTCTGAGACTGGAGTTTAAAAGACAACAACGATGAAAACCTCAGAACTTTGAAACACATCCCTAGCTCTATTTTGGGATCCAGAGCTACAAAGGAGCTGGAAGAGGCAGGAGCCAAAGTCTGCTCTTGGTTACCCTGCTGAAGTAGGGAGTTATTTCAAGCTGTTGTCCCACTAGTGCTTCTTGTAGCAGCAATGCCAGCATAAGTAGCATCTGCTGCTCTGTGTGGTGAAATGGGCTGGGAATTGACTCAGTTGCTGAAAATATGGAAATGTGGAAATGGCTCTTCTGAGTCTGGACCAGGTCCTGAGCAGGTACTGTAGGTGCTGCCACCTGAGGAAATGCTTCTCATGTTGCACGCTTGGGTAATTGCAGCGGCTCTCTTGCTGAATGGAGGAACAAGGCTACATGTGGCCAGCTGCTCATTTTCTTGATTAAAAAAAAAAAATGGAAAACCTCAAACCTGCTGCTATGAAAAAAATGACAAGGGGATGCATTTGAAAGGTAGCAAGAGCCATAAGTGACAAAGTGTTTGCTGGGGTGGAATTTTTGTCCAGTCTTGCTCATGGAGGTCTAAGTGCTCAGTGCTGGGGTGGTGCTCAGCTGTGCTGATATGGAGGTTCTCATACTTAATTTATCCAGGAGAAATCGGCTGAGAAGTAGTATCTGGTTTTCTCTTGCTTTTACCTAGATTTTCATCTGAGTTGATGGAGGCCTAGGGAAGCCCACAGCAATCTGCCCTGAGCCATGTGGTGAATCAATGGCTTATTTTAGTTACAAAATGATCACAAGTCCTTCAAGGTTGTGGTCCTGGTAGTTGTTGCTAGAGCTGTATTAACTTTACTAAAGTGTACAGTTGTCCTTCACCTTAATAAGCCAATAATTCCTACATTGTTTGGAAATGCAGAGAAAGATGAATTCAGCTGAATCTCTATGTTGTCGGAATATTGTATTTATAATTACTAAATTTGGTTTCCTTTAAGCACAATGTGTTCATGTTTCATGTGGTATTTGGAAATATTGCCTGGACAGTAAACCCCAAAGAGCCAAAGGATGAATTGTTCTTTACTGGCTATATCAAAAGTAAGTTTGTCTTGGAAATACCAGCTGAGTGCAGCGCTGACTCTTGCATGGGCAATTCAGGAGCTGCTTGGTTTTTTTTTAATTGCTGAAACCTCATTGTTAGCACTTGGGGTATCCTGTGTTAAGAGGCAATCTTCCTGTGGTTTTCCTTTTGGAAGTGCTCCCACATTGCCTGAAAGTGTAGACACGCCGCTGTCTCCTTGAGCCTTTCCAACTCACAGAGCAGGAGACTGTGCAACGATGCTGCTGGCTTTCTTGCTGAGGCTTGCAGAAAAATGTCCCAAAGACCTAAAATGTACAAGTATCTTTGCTTTAATGTGATGCAGCAAACAGAGGTGTCTGGTCTCTGACAGGTCTTATGGGGAAAAGGGGGTTTGCTAAGGAAACCTGCCGCATACCTGCCTGCCCTGCCTCTCCCCGAGAGCTGGACTGAGGCTCTTGCCTCACCAAAGGCTGCCACCGGGGCTGTGAAGGACAATTCAAAAGCAAAGTCCAGAAACAGAGTGAGCAGTAGCAGGAGACCAAAAAAAAAAAAAAAAAAAAAAAAAAAAAAAAAAAAAATTTAGAAGCATTGGTGTGCTGTGCTTTGCTGTAGCACCTGGCAGTTTGGGGGTCTTGTGGGTACAGCAACGTGCCCATCTCTGGTGCGGGCTGTGGGTGCTGCTGCATGGCAAAGCTGGAGTTGAGCTGTGCTGTGAATCTCCCCCAACCTTATGTAAGTCAGATCAGCTAGGCGTGGGTGTTTTAAGTTGCTCTGCAGTTGGTTTATTGCATTCACATGCTGTTTTCACTATACCTTACAGATTTACTCATTTTTAGTTTGGTGGGGGGTTTTTTTATAGGAGGGAATGAAAAAAGGAACAAATCCAAACCTGAAAGTAGTCATTTCAGAGTCCAAGTTAGTTTTTCATTTGTTTGCAGTTAGGAACGGGTTTGAGTTGAGGGAGGTTTGCTATGGGGAGGGGACCACAAAGATGAGTTGTGAGACTGAGGCGTTGGTGTTTTTTCTCCCTTAATGTCTGTATAGTGCTCTTGCAGTCACCTACACTAACATAACACCAAGGTCTGGATGTTTTATTAGAGTTTTTCTCCCCTGGCTCTTCTCACTTGAGGTGTTTATGTGGTAGAGATGAGTTATGGCCAAGCCACCCTTGTCACTGTGTAAAAGTACCTCCGTGCTTGTTGCTGGGATGGCTGGTCTGCTTGTAGGGCTTTTGCTGCCTCATCATTCCTTCATGCTCGAGTGACTAGTGGGACAGGCTCCAAGTGAAAAAATGAGCATAGATCAGGTGTGGTCCAGGTATCATCCCCCGTTGCCTTCCTGATGCTGGTGTGTTTTGGTGGGTATTTCTGATACTTTTTCAATGGCACATCTATGTCATCATTATGTTAGCTTGCAGAAATAGTATGTTTTCTAGTCTTAAGGTAAGTCAGTGATGTCTTGGTGTGTGCCAGGGTAATGGTTGTGTGCTCCAGCTTAAGCTGCAGCCTTGATTTTGACAGGGTGCCCACTCCTGGGCACCCTTCTATGCCACCAACCCTCATCCTGACTCAAAATCATCACGTTTTATACATCTCTACTGATTTGACAGCAAGAGCCTGAGGGAAGGGGCTTCATGAGCAGGGCTTCCTTGGTCTTACCAAATTGCAGTTTTTAAGATGCTCAGCACGGGGTTTTTTTTTTTTTTTTTTTTTTTTTTTTTTTTTTTTTTTTTTTTTTCCTTTCTCTTTCTTTTTCTCTCCCTTGTCCCACTGTTTATGTCCACAGTTATAAAATTGGCTTTACCCAGCTCATAGCTTCTCCTGCAGCTCACAACACTGCTGGGAGAGTTGGCTGTACTGATTGACAGCTCCTCCCTGGCAGCGGGCTCAGGGCCAGGCACTCATTAACACGTACTTAGATCCCTGTAAAAAAAATAGTTGCTGCCAATATGTGCTGGCCCCCTACCAATCACCTGGAGGTAAAATGCATAGTGCCTATTGCTATTCCTTAATTCTGTGCCTTCCTCACTGCTTCTCTCACAGCCCCCTTGTTGGGACAGGCTTCATCCAGCATCCCTGCATGGTACTGGCCTGTGCAGGGGAGGCAGCGGGACAACTTGCCTCTGCTGCCTGTGTTTCTTGCTAGGGGCTATCTCAGCTTAAGAGGTTTCAGAAAGATGGATTTTGGTCCAGCCACACCATTAGCAAACCTGCTGGTGAGTTATAGTAAAGCTGAAACAAGATAAATCTTGATACCCCTTAATCCTACCTTGCTTCTGTCTTCTCCTGTGCAGGATTGTGCCCTCCCACAAAGCCATTTGGGTGATTTTAAAAGTAGCAAGAAACTGCTAAACTGCTTTTCTGCTTATGCTGTGAGCTCATACATCTTCCTGATGGGATGGATGTTTCTCCTGGATGCCAACTTAAAGTTTATCTTATCTATTTTCCAAGGGTTCAGGTAGCAGTGTGCACCAGATCATGGCTGTCCTCTTTGTATCTACGCTACCTTTGCTTGGTCAATTCACAAGGCCCTTTTCAGGTTTCTTTTAGCCACCTCAGTTATTAATTTTTTTTGTAGTCTGTATGAAGGTAATATTGTGCTTGTGGAAGAACTGAAGAAGAGCAACCCATTGCCACCCTGGTTTCTGGTGGGGGCACAGCAAAAATTAGAACTTTCCTTCTTGTTTGCAGCCTCATTACACTGTAACCCTTTGTCTAATATGTAGGTGTTTTTATTCACGTTTTCCTTGTGGAGTTACAGCTTCTCTGATTTCTTCCTCCTTTTGAAGAAGTTGCTAGGAGTGACCCAGCAATAGCCATAGCGTAGGGCTATGAGGCATTAACTTGCATCCTGTTGGTGATAAAAACACCTTCTGCTGCACTTTTATGGTGTATCACTTCAAGCATCAGCTATGTTCATATTTTCTTTTAAATGTTGATAAACCCCCTTGTATAAAATCTAATTTGAGATTTATAAGGAGAGATTTGAAACAGGAAAAACATCTGAGTAGAAACTGCTCAAAATTCTGATTAATGATGTGTTACTGAATGTGACGTCAGTCAAACCGTTGTAAAACATGTTACGGTTAAAGTACACTGAGAACAAAATTGCTCACTACTTTTTGGCTCTGGTGATCTAGTTCTTCGATGTGAACATAACATTATAATATTGGGTTTGTACATATTTTTATGCATCCCTGGTTTTAGATATGTGTTGTACAGCATCTTAAAAGATCCCTACTGATCACTTTTAACCCCTTCAATAATGTTGCTAATAGAAATTTCAGAAAAATAGGCTGCTGCATGTGCTGTACATTGCTTCTGATGATGTTTTGTTGAGACATAGAACATATGTCTTAAAAGCTGTATAAGTGCCCTTTGGGTGGAAACAGGCACCACTGTGAGTTTACAAAAATTGATCGTGCCTGGGCAGAGAGAGGAGGGAGAAAATGCGCTACATATCCTCCTTCCTCCCACCCCCTTTTCCTCTTTGGCATCAAATAAAACACTGTCTCATATGGTAGAGTGCGCGGTTCCTGATGAGCTTACTGTCTCCATACCACCCAGGATGGGTCTGGTTCTTATTGTGCATACTTGCACACACAGTGTGGAATACCAGACTCCTTTTGCTGAAAAACAAAGATTTCAAAGCATAGTTAATTGACAATTATGCACCTATTACCTTAGGGGAGAGGCCTACAGGATGGATGTCATATTTTTCAAGGAGGGTTTGCACAGCTTGTGATAGAAAAGGAGATGGTGAAGTCTTTCCTTCTTCAGTGAACAGTCCAGCTCTGATCTCTGTTTTTATGGGCTCTCCACATCTCTGCTGCTCTTGCTGTTTCATGCAAAGGAGTAACCTGTGGGTTTATCTTTTGCTGCTCAAGTCCTGCTGTTAGTAAAAATATAAGATCAAATGCTGGCAGAGCTGTGCTACCTGAGAAAGGAAGGGTGCTGTGGTAAAGGGCTGTGGACTAGAGGAGCTGAGAGCATTTGGGTTTGGTTTTCACCTCAAACACAGTGTGAACAAAGCTTGACAAACTATTGTCACTCTTTCTCCTATCTATAAGGTGCAGAATTATTTCACAGCCTCAGGATAATTACTGAAATACATGGTAGTTGTTCCTAGCTCTGGTCTGACTTGATATATGGCCTCCACAAAAGCAGGGGAAGGACCTTTGGGCAAAGTGTCTTAGAGAGAAATTGCTTCATCCTCAACTGTGCTGGTTCTAGATAAGTGACAAAGCCAAGGTAGAGCATTCAGATGTTCTGCCTCTAGCAAGTTGGAAATGGTGTTATTTTTTAGCATTTCCTTCAGTCTCAGAAGCCCAACAATAACAGCTCTAGGTTGGCTTGGCTTGGGTCCAGCCTGAAGGCACTAGCCAAGTTACAACATCATGTTGCCTTCCCAAAGACAAGGATGGTAGAGGTGTGTGGAAAACATCCCAGCTGTGGGCTCACTTGGTATAATTTGCCCGAAACCGCCTAAAGTAAATTTTGTATTTAAAAAGCCCTAAATTTCTTCTTTCCCACCCATTTCTGGATGACAGTTTTATTACTCAAGATACAGAACAGGTCTGTGATGGACTGGACAGCTTGTTTAGGGATTTTTATTTACCTTTGAATCAAAAATGTTCTAACACTCCTGAGTCAAAGTGTTGTGCTTTAAATTATTGCCATGAGGGAACCAGCAGAATTTGTTTGACTTTTTTTTCTTCCCCATCTGAAGAAGCTTTGGATTTCACCTAAAACAGTTGATGTAGACATGTGATCAGGTCCATACTAAATATTACAAAAACTTAAAACTACTTCAGGGAATGTCAAAATTGTCTTGGAGGTGCAGGTAACTCATGTTTCTATGAGATTCACTGTTGGACTTGGCATGAGAATGTGAATCCCAGCAGGTATTTGTGGGGTTTATAGGGATGTTTTACAATGCGCTTTAGCAAGGGGTTTATTACTGGTCCTAGATATGGGTTTGGCATGATGTTGGCACCAAAGTGTTACAAAAGTCTCACCATGAGACTTGAAACATTTGGATAAAACATGAAGCCTGTATTGTGTTTTTTCCAGATAAATTAGAGATTGTTGTGGCATACTTTCAAAATACAGGGGAACGCTTCTCTATCCTGTTTTCACATTGGGAGGCCCTCACACAACGTGCCCCAAGCTCCAAGGCTCGACACGAGCCCTTGCTAAGCACATAATAACTGTTCTGTCTGCCCACGCCGCCATGGAGAGCCAGCACTGGCACCGCTCGTGTGCTATGGGAAGCACAACTATGCAGAACAAAACAGCTTAACAGCCCACAGAAATCTTGTAGACGCCAATATACTTCATCAGCCAATGTTTTCATGAGGATTAGGTTGGGTCGTTTGATAAAACGCTCTGGGCGCATACAAGAACCATTGTGTGTTATCGTCTGGTAGGCCGGCGCAGATTCGCATTAGTGCTGATGTGCTAACGTGCAATGAAAGGCAACCGCAGTGACTCTTCAGATGTCCAAGGAGGCTGATGACAAGTGTGCTCACTCAGGCCCCTTCAATAAAGTCACTGGTGGGTTGCGTTATTCCCTCTGTGGTCAGTGCGGTCAGATGGGGCTGCAGCTGGCAGACGGACCGGCCACAGCCGATGGGAAACCCTCTGAGGGCTCCAGCGTGGAGCTGAGAAGAAATTAGAGACATGGGCAGAAACAGTTAGATAAACAGAGATTATGCTTAAGATATTTTTCTTTCATTTTGATTTATGATGGCTACCCAGCCAAATCTAAATAAGTTAATCTTGCCTAATACAAACAGAGAGTCATTTATCTGTCAAGAGAAGGCGGTGCTGGTGGAGGGATGGGACATGGCAGCATGGGGACTCCAGGCTGGGAATGGGTTTTTTTTTGTTTTTATGATTTTTCTGTTTTCACTGGGGTGTTTGCTCCACAGCTGGGGATGATGATGTAAAATGTTGGCTGTTTGGAGTGCAGGAGCCATATCCTAGATGTGTAGTGCTGCCTCAGAAAGGAGGAGGGAGGAAAGGGCTTGATGTAAGCTGCTGCAGCTGCTTGTGTTGCCCGTGTTCCCAGGGGGTTAGTGTTGGGTGCACCCCAAGGGAGTTCCTAGCTACCTGTATTGGCCTGTTAAAATGTTTCATGTGAGTCTTAATACCAGTTCCTAGCCATATATGAGGATTTGTAGCCATATCCCAAAAGGAAAAGTAAAAATTATTTTGCCCTCTTGCAGATTGAAAGAAAAAAGCTTTGGTCTGGTTTTGGTCAGACCGAAATAAGAGCTTCAGCAGTACATTTCTCTTTTTAAGGTGGAATACTGGAGCTCCTTCCTGTCAGGCTGAGTGGAGTATATCCAGACTGACATCTACAAGCAGGTCTCTCAGGGTTGTCCGTTCTCAGCCAGGTGTTTTCAGTGTAGTGAAAATGAGGAGCTGGAGTGTTGGGAAGCAGCTGTAGGAATTAGCTTTCCAAAGCAGTAAATCCATAGCCCTGCAACTTGTGAGTACTGGGGGGGGGGACTTTCACTCTGCTTTGGCCACTGTAGTTTTGCTAGTGAGGGAACTAAAGCTTAGCAGCTCCCCTAAGCCGTGGTTTGAATTCTAAAAAGAAAAAATAGCTTGTTTTTAAAAGTGAGTTTTAATACTGCTCTTAATATACCCTTTCCAACAACTAAAATCTGCCTTCTTTGAAAATGACACTGGGGTATTGCATCTGCTGCACAAACACAATAATAAATTCCACATTTAAGTCTCCACCATAAAACCCAGGACTGTTGTTTTCCTCTTTCCCATGTTTGAAATATCTGTGCGTTCCACCATGGTGTGTCTAGTTCCAGTTGAAAAGCTTTACTTGTCTCCCAGTTGTCTCTAGGAGAAATGTGGAAAGGTTTTTACTTTGTAATGAGTTTTAAACCCATTCACCCAAATTATTTAGTGTCAAATAACAGAAGATAAAAATAATACTACTTCACAAAACACACAAAACTTGTGTTAAAGGGAAGGTGTTACTGATTTTAAAAAGTTATCTTTGCAAGTAGTTCCTGACGGCGCAAATCATCGTTACTACTGAAATGCCCAGGCACATTCCCTAGCCCCGAGTTATTACACGTGCGATGGCCGCTGTGTGCGGGCAGCTGAGCAGCATAGCGTGTGAAATGAGACCCGAGTTTTGAAAAGCATCTAGAGACTCAGATGGGTGAAACTGGACCTTCGTTGCTGGTGTCCTGAGGCTTGTGGGAGCCTGGGCGGCACGGCTTACACAACTTCTTGACTCTGTGCTAAACACCAAAGAGCAACCACTGAAAGGAAAATACTCAAGGGATGCTCGTATTGATTTTTAAAGTATTAGTCACTATGGGAAAGGGAGCAACTTCCTGTCTGCATGGCAGGAGTTTATCACAGGGTGGAAGTACTGTGCTGACAGCAAATAAAATTATCTCTTCAGATTACTTTCTAGCTGACTCTCCTGATCCCTTCAGTGCTCCTTTTAAAATGAGCAGAGATGTTAGAAACTTCAAATTATTGTTCTTTTATAGGAATCTTCACTCTGATGTGTCCTTTCCTTGGGCTTCGAAAGTTGGGTTTTTTTAAACTCAGGAGGCAATAGGGATTTCCGAGAAGAAATGACTGCACTGGATCCCCCGATATTAAAGGTTTTCTGCCAGTAACTTGCTGCTTCTGAACTCTCATGATCTTGGACAGAAGTTCATTTACAGTCCGACTGTGAAGCCAGACAGGTCGTTCCCACACGTGTGTGCACTCTGACAGGCTGTTCAGCCATAATGCCTCTCACTGACGTGACCAACGGGGAATTTCCTATGTTTCCTTTTACCAGCAATTAGCCAACCTCCTGTTCTTTAGGAAATGGATTTGGGGAACGTGTGGCAGTGCAGTGGGCTGGGGACAATTGAAAGGTCCTACTGCTGGGGCCCGGAGCTGGGAATTTGAAGAACTGGGTTTGGGTCTTGCTGTGTGATCGTGCGCATCAGTGTGGATCTGGAATATTTCTCTGCCAATCCATTGCTGTCTGAGGGTGGCAAAAAAAAAAAAAAATCACATAAATATTGTGATACTTCCAGTTCCACAAAGCAGTGTGAAGATCCCAACTTTTGTTACAAGTAAATTCACCACTCACCCACAGTTGCAATCACCCACTAATGTTCCAAGTGAGTTTAGCCTGCTTTTGAGCAACCTGTGCCATAAAACCTAAACCAGAATTGCACTAAAGTAGACATAGTTTACAACCTGTTCTTAATCCTAACTTAAGGCAAGACAAGCTCTGCTGGAAATGAGTCTTCACGCAATCATGACAGTTTGGCAAAAGAGGGAGAGCGTGTTAAATCTCGCATTACATGACCTACCATTCTACTTATTGAATCATCTGCTCCTTTAGTCATTTTTTGGAAGGGAGGCTTTTCTTTTTCTTCTGCTAGGTGCTTAGCAGATGTTCAGATACTACTAAGACTATAAAAACTCATCTTTGTGCCTCCTGTTACTTTGCAAGCAGCATCAGTTCACTCACGAGCCTACTCTTACTAGGGTTGTTACCTTGGATAACAACACAGTAACTGGATGTTAGCATACTTAGAAGACCAAATTCCTCACTTGCTTTTACATAGAAACTACTGAAACTGTTAAACCTTGCTGGCCATAAAGTAAAGAAACAAGCAAGGGTTAATTGCACATTAAGTGCAATGTCTTGTAAAGGCAGCTTTGCTTTATGGTGTCATTGTAACCTTACAAACATGTTCTTCTTGGACCAAAAGATTTTTCAAAACTGACTGTTAAAAACCCAAAGGAAAACTTATTTCTACAGTGATTTATTTCCATCAAGGTGTACAGATATTTAGTGTCTGACCTACACAGCCTATTTTTGTTCTAAAGACAACTGTATATCAACAACAATCAATGTGTAACATTGGAAGAGGGGTAAAAGGCTGATGGATTAGGGCTTCCCTTTCCCTTTTGAAGTCTCAGAAATTGGAATATTGCTGTGAATGCACAGAAAAACAGCCTCTTGTAAGACAGGGTTGGGAGTCAGAAAGTCTTTCTAAGGATGAAAGGTCAAAAGCTGGTGTTCAGAGGTAGGACATAAGAGTAAGTGCAATACAGACATTTTTAAGAAGCCTCCACAACTTCAAAGTCCAGACAACTGGGTGTTCGTGCCAGAGGGTCACTTCCTCTATGAATTGCTAAGATGCACTAAGAGACCCTTTAGAGAAATCCATGACTTAGAAATTCATGGTACAATGCCAAAAGTGTAATACTCACAGGGTCATCTTTGTTGTTTGCTTATTTTTTTTCCTCCTTATAAAAATATTTTGGGAAGAGAAGTCCTTTTCAGAATCTCATTTTTACTTGAGTTTTTGCAGCCCCTGGTAATACCTTGCAAGTCTTTGTTCTTTCATGCAGAGATAATGTTAGGTTTGTTTATTTTATTGTCATGTCTCATGGGAATACTCTATTCCCTATTTGTAATTAAAGCTTTTGCATTTCTTTCTTAGCTCATCACATACCCTGGTATCTATGCATAGACATGTGTGGCTGGGAATGCAGGCTGGGAGAGAAGGAAGGGCAGAGAGTGGGTACTTGTTTCTGTATCATCTTCTGTGAGGGTTGTGGAGGGCAGCTGGGAAGGGGCCTGGTGGGAGTCTCCCCTTGGATGTACCAATAACACAAACTCCTGGCTCACATCAGACAGAAATTGGTATTTCACCTTGCGTCTTTGCCCTGTGTTTTCTCTGTTGGGGACAGTCCAGCTGCTGTTACTACAGAAGATAGTCCCTGTTATCATTTGAACAGCAGCAGCTATTTGAATTCCCAGGCTAGCAGTGAAGCAAACAGAACCAGCTCTTACTGAGAAAACTGTGGGTGTTAGGAGCAGTAAAATCAGGCATGTCATTTAAGGGCTTGATTTAACCCAACTGGTATTTATGATTGTACAGACAACAGGATCACTTGTTGAGGATGCTTATTTTAGTCTAACATTTTTACAGGGATAAATTGTCTTTGTCCTTTCTGCCCCCGCTTAGATGCTTGCTACTACTGTGACTTCAATAGCTGGGATGCCATGGCACAGCTTGTGAGCATGAGCAGTACTGTGCAAGTGCACGAGATTATTTTGCACTGACTTAGGCAGTTGGATGGGAAAGCCCCCACACCTGCCTTTCCACTGGTACCTGTTCTTAGGAAGTGTGAGAAAGCAACTTGAAATAAACTCTTGCTGGGGGGAAAGAATGGAATGGGAGGAACTGGGCTAACCTTGAAAGGTTCCCGTGTTTGCCAGCTGCTGGACTCGTTTTATGAGCAGTACGTAAATCTGATGGAATTTCTTTTAGAAATCTGACTTTGGACTGCACTTGTGCAGCTTTCCAAGAACTGTCATGTTGGCAGACTCTGAGTCATTCAGATTCAAGTTAGACCATGCTCACAGGAGGATGTGTTTTTGTTGGTTTTTTGGGTTTTTTCCTTCAAGACCTGTGCAAGCAGGTTTGGATATAGTTTTAAAATAATAATAATAATTAAAAAAACAAAATTAAACCAAAAAATCCTACCTGTTCCTGGAAAGGGGAAGAATATAAACCCCTTTGCCAGTAGCATCCTTATTTGTTGGTTTGTGGTTCCCTGCAGCTCAATTTGGACCAGCAAATACTTTCTTTGTGGGGCAAACAGATCCTGATGCGATATTAGTTGTTTTGCAGCTCTCTGGGGACAGACTCTGAAGCATATCAAAAAGCAGCAGTGAGTCCATGTGAGAGGGGAAAATTGGCTGTTTTCTCCCTCTGTTGCTGCAGGTTGATGGGCCCTGCTCCAGGGGGTCCACCAGCCGTGGTCTTTCTGATAACCATCACTGTTCCAGAGAAGTAGGGTCTCTTCTCTGGCCTTTTTCTTTAAAGGGCAGTGGGACTGCTCTAACCCTGACTACCTAAAAATTTCCCTTCTGCCCTTGGTGTGAGTCTATCCAGAGAATATCACAGTCCTGCCTCTCCGGTCTGGGCAAGATCACAAAATCAGTTCCCTGTGTGGCCTGAAGTTGGTTGGTTGCCATGCAGTCTGTGAGAGTATCTGCCACACATTGCTTTCTTTGAACTGGAACTTAATTGTACTGTGTGGATTTTTTTTGAACTTCTTTCTAAATTTAAGAACAACTCCAGAGCATGCAGTGTTTCAATAGCTGTATGAGAGAGGAAATCAAGCCTTTGGCAAATAAGGCAAAACCTTCTGTGTGTGATGTGGGTTCTTTTCTATTCTAAATGGGCCATTTTCAATCATATTGGTGTGATAGAAAGCATTTCAAGATTGATGGCAAATCTTGCTCCTGCAGTGTATCAGAAGCAGTTAGAATTTTACATGTAGTGTAAACAAAAGGATGATCATTAGCCATAATTAGATTTTTATGGGTTTGTAAGCTGACTCATGCCCCCTGGAACTTTTGCACAGCAAGCTAAAGATATTCCAAGGTTTAGAAAAGCACTATTGCTCTTTGGCTTGTAAAATATCAAATTTGGATGTACAGCTGTTGTGTGTTCCCTAATAATAATAACAATAATAAGACAAAAATTTTGAACATTTACTTTTTCCTTCTTCCAGCAAACTTTCCATGGGATTGAGTAAGAGCTTCATGATGCAGTTTGTGCACACTGGCTGTTAATGTTAGATTGGGTAGCCAAGCTCTGATGTATGCTCAGTTTTGGGGGATGCTAAAGATAGCAGACCTCTGAGTGGGCAGTGGATCCCAGTCCAAGTTTTGAAGTGTTGAAAGCTATCAACTATAGCAGTATGTCTTGGCCTTTTGAAAGACCTGAAACCATGTGGTACATTGTGGTTGAGGAGCAAGATGTTCTGTAGGGGCACTCCTGATGATCTTGAAACAACTGTAGACAAGTTCCCCCTGAAACTCAACAGGTGACTAACTCCTGAGTATGTCATGCAAGTCTGTTATCTTGTACCCATAAGGCTTTTACAGTTTCTCACAACTGTCCATTGACATGGAACATCCTTGATTAGGTAGTTTTTCTTTTTGATCTGCAAATCTGTTGACATTAATTTTTGCTTTCAAAACTGTTTGCAAAAAATTATATTCTTGAAATGCAGCTTGCCACTTAGGTGGTCCCTGAGGCAATCAACTGTCATCATAGCTCATCTGGCTCCTTTCAGATCAGAAGTTCAGTCTGGCACCTGAAGGTCTCTGAGTTGAATGTGCCACATGTAGGCTTCAGGGACAGTAATGATGTCCCTTCTTCCTGTACAGCCTGATGTCTTCTGCCATCACTCTCCCTCTGTCACCATTGCTGCTGCAGGCAAGCTTGACCTTCCCTAGTGTCAGTGCTCAGCACAGCTGTGCCTGGATAAGGTACAAACTTGACCCCAGACTCTGACCATCCAGATGACTGATGCATGGGGCTGGTGGGTTTGGACACTGTTTTTCCTTGCCAGTGCCTGTACCTCACACCTTGCTCTGGAAAACTTTTCATGTCTCTATCCAATAAATTAAATTGCATATGTAAGAAACAGGAAAGTCCTCTTCTTGGCAAAATAATTGCATAATTTCCTCTGAAGAAAACCAGGAAATTGATAAATATGAAACTACCATCCCTCAAAATTACTGCTCCCACTGATTGTTTTGGTTTTTTTATGTATATGGAGGAGGTTTCCTTCATGGTTATGGGATACTGAGATGGCTTAAATGAAGGTGCACATGTCCTCAAAGGACTGAGCATGTGGATATGTGTAAATATGGAACAGTTTCTCAGTGCTGATTTCCCTGCTACGAGGTGTAGAGGCTGCAAAGCACAGAGTCACTTCTACAGCTCTGGCAGAATGCATGAACTGGTGGATGATGATGATGTATTGGGGTCTGTTCAGGCTGAAATCATAAAGATGCATTGGGATAGATGATGCTTACTGAAAAGAAAGGGGCTGTGTTAAAGTATAATGACAATACAGTAGCATAAAGCATATAGCTTTTTTGTGTAACCCTGTTGGTACTGCTGCTTATTACCGAGAACAGAGTGAGGGGAAGGAAGAGGCCTGTGTCACTTAGGGGGGACCAACCGAAAAACCTACTACCCCCACACCCCCAGCCCGAAAACCCAGAACAGACAAGAGAATTGACTAGCGCTTGTACACTTCTAAAATGTGTCTTTCTGGAAACACCTAATCAGAAACAGCAGCTTTGAGCTGTACAAGGTCTGAATTCTCAGTCACTTGTCCTTCCTTGACCCCCTGCCCAGTCACTGCTGGGTGATACTGGAGGTTGGTAGCCAGATGACTGAGAGAGTCTTGTGACTGTTGGCCCATTTGCTTTTGACTTCAGGAGCGGCTGCCGTGCTACCTCTACAGAGATTTTTTTTTTCTATTTTTTTTAAAGCATCTGTTGTACATTTGTCTATGGCAAGAATTACAATCCCCAAAGGAATTGTTGGCTGATGTATAGATGATGCCAGATGAGGAAAAGCACCATTTGGCACATTCCAAATTAAGCAGCTCTCTGTGTATGATGCTGTCATTTGGAGATGATTTACACAGCCGCTCTTTGCCATCAGGATGTCATCTGCCCTCTCTGTGCTGCTGAACTTTCTTGGATGCAGCCTGACTACTTAAACACACTGCCCTGATTGGAAACACACTTAGGAAAACAAATGCATGTGCTTGCCTTTTGTTGCAAACTGGTTTGTTTCAATGGAAAGCAGAAGTGGTGGAGTCATTTTTCCCCCCTCTGATGTTGATGTCAGGATTTCAAGCCTGACTGCCTGAATGACGAGAGCCGTGGTATTTCCATAGGACAGAGCTGTTGTCAGGTTTCAATGTGTTCCCATGAATGCAGAGGGAGAAAATAGCAGTCTCCTTCCCATCTTGGCCAGATGTTTCCATGTATTTGCATCAGTATCGTGCATGTTCTTCCAGCTGCATTTTGTCCTTAAGAGATTATTTTGTTTTCCATCCTTTCCTCTCCATTTTGCACAATGTAAAACTCACCGTGGGCAAGTTGTAATGATTAGCACTTCTCTTCAGATAAGATCTGGATCCTGTGCTGGTGTAAACCAGCATAGCTATGTTGACTTCTATGAGATGACTGAGTCTGATCTCCTTGCTGGCTCTTGCCTGTGTGCGTTGATATAGAGAGGGAGGCATCTCCATTCCCCATTGCATGTGGCTGTGGTGATGGTTGGGCCAGCAGCTCCTCTTCCCTCCACTAGCAGAAGTTGAAAGCACATGAGAAGATCCAAAAGATCTTGTCTTCTGTGTCCTGTCCCTCCCTCCCCTCCACCCCGTTTCCCCCCCCGCCTCAGCTTAGGGCAAAAGAAAGTCTATATATTGGTATAACCATCCTAATTGTAGGAGTTAGCTTGCACCACTAAATCTGTCTGTGGACATTTCTTTACTTTCAGATCTATATTTAGCGTGTTAAAACTTGTATGTGTCCAGAAGAAAAATATCTCATTCCATACTTTAATGGTCTTTCTGAGACCATGAGGTTAATTGGGAATCCTTGCCCATAAATGTCTTTCCCCACTAAAAACTTCCAACTTGAAATAGATCCAGTTCTTATAAAGTTTTCAATAAAGACCCATTTTTTTCCAGTGTATCTCTGCCCTTGCTGCCTTAATAAAGTCTTTGCTGGAGTAAAGCCTATGGCTCTGAGAGAATGATGGTGGCAGCTTCTACACTATGTATGACAAGGAAACACAGGCAGACGTTAAGTGAGGCTTAAGAGAGGAAGAAAACATTTGGTTTAAGTAGTGTTCTGACGGTAAACTGAATTTAGGACAGCTTAGACAATTGTTTTGTTTCCTGGGTTTGGTCTGGGCAAGCTAAATTTTATATTCTCAAATGAATAAAGCAAAAATGACTTCCCATTCTGCTCTTGGCACTGTATCAATGTTTATGTAGCAATGTGAAGGTTTTAAGCTGTGAAAGAAATAATCGCCTGCTCTAATCAACATTTATAGTGGAAGGCTTATTAAAGCACTGATACATTATCTTAAACTTTTGAGTACTGTTCCTTCCATTTACAAGAACTCGAACTTTCCATAGCTGCTTCGATAAACTTTTCAACAGGTTTCAAAAAACTAACAAATGATCCCATTACACCATGCGTTAAAAATCTATCCATCTTATACTAATGAGTTAGTGGACGTGCATAAAATAAAAATATCTGTTCCTTTTACATTGTTTAAATCGCTACTGTCAGGTACTTCAGCTCCAAATGATAATGTGTGTTTGAAAAAACAAATACATTAATGTTTCATGTTATTTTAAAGTGTGTCTTTTTTCAGATGATTTATATGGTGTTTGTGATCCAAGCCTGAAAGTATGCTAAGAGGCCTGGGGAGAAGAAAACTTGTTTTAGAAGCAGAGTATTTCCCATCCTATTACCCCAAACCAGTAAAATAATGAAATATGATAAAGAAATTGGAACAGATAGCTGTTTTTTATCTTCAGCATGTTTATTTAAAAGACAATACTTTATAAAAATGACAAATCAATTTAGTGATGAAACCCATAACGTGGAATGCCTGAGTAATCCTTCTGTGTTACACTTCATTTTGCTTCCCCTCGTGGCTTGTTTTCAAGATGTGGAACTGTGATATCTTGGAAAAATGAGTCCTGTATTATTGTAAGCACCTCTTTCAAATAGTGGCTAGTATTCTGCTCTGATACACATCTGACATTGAATTATAATGCAGAAAGAAGACTGAACTTTAAGAAACTCTTCATGGGCATGTGCACTAAATGGAAAGGATACAAAAAGCCCTGTTTGGCTTAATCTGTCAGAGAGAACAAGAAGCTCCTATAGAGAGCTATCTCTATAGCGAGAAAATATACAGTGGGTGTTATCCCTCCCGTATGGCTTCTGCTTTACTCAACTTGTAATGTGAAGACATGCCATCAGCATCCTCCTCCTGGTGCAGTAGCTATGTGTTGATGTATTCTGGTTGCCTTCAGTGGCCTCATGCAAGCAGGTTTGGATAGCTGAAGTTCACTAACATTTAAATAAGATATCCAGCAAAAGCCGTCATTGATCAGACAGCCAGTTCCTGTGCTGAAGCAGTAACATATGGGAAGTATAATTACCAAGAGGAGTTGGGGGTTTTATAGCTGCTGATGCTGCTCAGCTCCGGTGACTGTGGACTATCAAGTTTGCCCCAACAGACTCCCTACAGGGAACTTTGTGATTCAGCTCCCTCTGTAGTGTTCAGAGATGCTTCAGGAAGGTGGAAACAGCACAGGAATGATTGAACTCCTTAAAGCACTTCCCAGCAAGTAATCCTATTTGTTTAATCCTAGTTTTAAATCAGTGAAGCTCTGTCTTAAAACTGCTTTACTAATCTGCGCAAAAGCTATTCTAGATCTTCTGTCTGTCACAAACCTCATAATTTTTAATATGAGTTTATTCAAGGTCAGTTTATTATTCTTATGCCACCACTGTCCTATAGCGCAAACAGTTTTTTGAAAACAAAACTGGGTGTATCTCCCTTTTGTTGTGTTTGTAGATGGCAGTCTGTCCCATCTGTCTTTGTTTTGCTAGACTAAGCATGGCAGGCTCCTCTTGTCCCTTGGCCAAGGCTGGATCTCCGATGTCCTGCTCCTTTCTGGCTCCCACTGGTTAAGGAATAAAAGTAGGATTAAATGCTTCAACTGAAAGCCACCTTGAGAAGGCAATACTAAGCCAGGCTTCTCTCTGGAGCTTAATTGGTTTAGTTTTATTATATTTCCTGATGGAAATTTAAAAAACGTGTGTGAGAAGTGCAAGAACATTGTTGTAGATCCAAAGGGCTCTCCTTTGAAATGAAGTGGGTGTGCATTCGCTGTGTCCAGGCACTGGTGGGAATGCCACGGTGTTGTTGTGTTTCCGTGACCCCAAGGCACTGATTGTGCTGACATCAGTTCACAGGGAACAAAAGTAAAATCAGATGTGAGTTTAATGCTCAAGCTCTTTGCATTTTCAGTGCTATCTCGCATTTGAATAAGTTGGTAATTTTGAATTATTTTTTTAATGCGTTCACACTTAGCGCATTTTGTAAAAAAATACTTATTTGAAATTTGGATGTTTTCTTGGGGAGAATGTGCAAACAAAAAGTGTTGAAGTAAGCTGTGAACATGTTCTTTCCAAAAAGCATCTACAAAGATTACATTGACGATAGAGTTGTGCCTTTCTGAAGACACACCTGGATTTGAAATGGGACCAGTAAAGTCATGTACATCCCGTGAAGTGGTTTTACCAAGCTGATTTCTGTCACAGCAGTGCAAATGCCACTTATGGATTAAGACTATTTTTATGAACTGCAAACTAGCTGATCTTAAAAGCACTGTCTTGAAACACCAGCTGTGTAAATATTTCAGTACATCTTTCCCTCCTGATTTGTTATTCTCCCGCCACCCCCAGCCCCCATTGTGATAGCAGATAATTCACTTTTCCTTCAGAAAAGGATCTTTGAGTTAGAAGTTTCCTGGCATCATACTCCACTGGGGACCTTCACTCTCCTTTGCAGCAGCGTGTAGAGCCCTCGCTGTCCCATCAGTCAGAATTAAAACTAAATGATCCCTGGTATTTCCTTGCCAGATGACTGGATGTCACGCACAGCAACAAGGACATAGCAGGCAAGTCCAGCACCTGACTGCCCAAATCTCTCTCTATGTCATTCCCATTGTCAGTAATAAACATGGGAATTTTACTGTAGGTCATTCAGATGGGGTTGTCTGAACCCTGGGGAGTTTGTTTTAGTCTCTAATGTATTTTGTTATTAGCTGTATTGTTACCTATTTTTTAATCTGCTGGAATACTTTGCTGGAAATCAGTGTGAGAAAGGGGATCTGTGGAGTCAGGAAAGCCTAGAAACATGTTGTAGGTAATAATGTGCTCTCTGTAGCACTGCTCTCCACCCCTAATGCACTTTGCAACCTGTGAACAAGCAGTATGAAAGTCATTGGTTTGGTACTGAAATGCAACTTGGGACTTTTTATGTTTGTGTTGACCTGGAATAGAAAATAAATGCATAAATGGTGTCCAACTGAGGTTGCAGGGGACTCTTTAAATGGGCTAAAGGAAATTCCTCTGTTTAGAATTTAGTGGAGCCATTCCTGGCCCAACTTAGCAGGCTTTTCTATCTGCTGCTCACAGGAGATGCATCATTCCATCCATCACTTACGCATTCATTAGTCTACTCAAGATTGCCACTAAAAATTTTTTTTAAAAAAGAAAATCAAATTACTGGGAGGGGAATGGAAGGAAGCCCTGTGGTGTGCCTTGCTGAAGAACGAAGATGAGTGGAGCTGGACTGGGGGAGCCATATCCAGCAGGGTGACTTGGAGGTGTTGCTAGTGAAGCGTTTGGACTGCTTGTATTTTAAATTTTGCTTTTTCTTCCCTTCCACTAGCTTTTCATATCCATCGTGAAGACAGGAGAGAAACAAACGTCTAATTTTGTGTCCAAAGACAGGATTTGTGTGCCATACGCACGGCTCCAGGGGAGACTTGGGATGTGTTTTATGTTTCTTATTGTGCAGACCACCAGTAACCTGGCCCATGGTGAGCTCCTCATGCCTGTGGGTTTGCAGGATCCAAGTGACCATGTGTGTGTCTGCCAGCATGGCATAAATTGTGGTGGGTGGTACATCTACCAGCCAAACAAAACGGTACTGTTTGGGAGGAGGCTGATACAGTTACATCAGTAGTGGTCTGGGACACTACTTCTGCATCACTACATATGCACTTTTATTTATTATAGTCCTGAGATCTTTTTCCCAATAAGTGGAGCTTAAGGAGATGAGAGCCAAAGATAGTCATGAATTGTTCAGGTTCTGACAACCAGTAAGGACTGGGCGTGTTAATACTTGACAAAACCCAAAAACTTCACTGGTTTAGAGATGTCAAGCCTGTGTGTAAACTGGCCCTCTGTTCTGTGTCACCTGCTGAGGGATGGTATTCCCTCTTTTTTTTTTTTTTTTCCCCTTTAAGTAGTAATTTAATAGAATAGAATTTAATGAAGTGGCAACTTTTTCAGAAGGCCACTGACTGAATCGCAAATGAAAAATAGTCTCTAACCACCATTATTCCCTAAGCATAATTTGCAAAAAATACTTATATCGACTAAGTAAATGTGATCTGAATCAGAAAAATGATTCTAAAAGACTGTTTTAGCTTAGCTTCAACCAAATTAATGTCAGTCTGGTTAGTGGCTTGATAATAAACATGCTTCTGCTCTCTGAAGCCACTACTGTATAATCTGATTACAGCTGATGTGGCTGGCAGTGAGCCAGTCCCAGCTCTTGCAGCAACCTCCTTCCCCACTGGAATGTTCAGATAAAACAAAACAAAAAAAACCAACAATAACAACAACAAAAAACCAACAACAACAACAAAAACAACCAAAACCAACCAAACAAAAAAACCACGAACCACCAAAAAAACCCAGAACCAAAAAAAAAAAAAAAAGCCACACAAGATTTGCTTTGAAAGTGATGGGCAGAAGCTGGTGCATTAGTCATATAGCATGGCAGCATCATGGGGTACTGGTGGGAAAAAAAAAGCCCAAAACCAACCAACCAAAAACCAAAGGAAAAGCCCTCAAGAAACAAATAAACCAACAACAACAAAAAAAAACCCAAACCAAAACAACAACAACAACAAAAACCACAAAAAACCAACCCAAAAAAATACAGGGGTTCCTTGCAAGGTTTTATCAGATACCAATTTAAGTGCTGCTTCTGCTGCATTCATTCACTTCCCCATCAGCTGGTCTGGTGTCATTGTCCAACACTTCAGAACTGGAAGCTTTGCCCCCAAACCCCGCTGTGTTAGTGGAACTTTTTTTTCCCTGTATCAAGTTGTATGGCTTTTCTGATGGCTTTTCTGACAACACACTTTTGTACTCGTGCAGTGAGGGCTGTTGTATTGCCATCTGCAGCAGAGGTCAAGGTAATGTAGAAGAGAAACCTATGGTGATGAAGAGCTGCAACTTTGTGTAGTGTTATAGGAACAGAAACTATTTTTGTGATAAGTGCTTATAGAAGTAGAATTTTCTATTTAAAAATAAAACCTTGGAAAACTTCGGGGTTTACTCTTTTTCTTTGCTTTTATGGGGGAGGGTCTGCGAAGTGGGTTGGATACTATGAGAGCAGTTTCCTGGGCAAGCAAAATGCAAACGGTCATCTCTTCCAGATAAGAATTATTTTATTTCTTGGCAATTGGTTTGCTGTTAGTGCCGAAACATCTTCAAAGACTATAAAAATGGAGACTTGTTACTGTAACGTCGATGAATTTGTCCAAGATGTTGCTCCTCGGGTGCTATATATATCTGCAAGGTCTGTTTCTTATAATTCCAGATTTGCTGGCATGAAGGCAAATGTAGGAAATCAGAAACAACTCTTCTGAAGTTGGAAAAAAAAAAAAAAAAACAACCTAGAAATACCTTCACCTGAAGGTAGCCAGTGATGAGTAAAAGAGTTTAAAAAAAAAAAAAAAAAATTAGTGAAGTCTATCCACATTGCTAGTAAAATCAGCAAGTTATTTTGGTGTTTTTCTGACCATGAGCTTTTCCTCCACTGACGACTTTTCCTTTTCTTGGAAAAGCTCATAAGGTTCAGGATCTGCCAAGCTCATGGGCAGTGAACTACTCCTGGGGCATGTCTTGAGAGCCAGATCGAGACTTCAGAAACAGCAGCTTGTGTGTTTGGGTGTTTTTTTAAGTAGGGTTTTGGATAATATGGCCACAGATGCTTGTTGTTGGTCCAGGCTCTAAATTCTTTGAAGCTGGTTATCAAAGTCTTAACCATAAAGCAAGCAGGCCTCTGAAAGATAGTGGTGATGGTCAAGGCTGGCTCTGCAGAAACACTTGTTGGATTAAAGATGGGATGTATTTGGCAATTGTCTTTGAAGTCTGCTTAGATACGAATGATGAATAAATGTTTGTTCTTGCTATGAGAAGGCAATGCTTGTGGGGGCATCACCAGGTGCAGTGCCTGTACTGTAATGGGACATGTGTGGTGGAGTGACAGCACATGGTAGTTGTGTGCTGAGTGAGAGGACAGGGAAGAAGGTGCTTAGTGGAACAACATGGCCGTCGATAGGTGGTGCAACGTTCAGAGGCTTTGCCTGTCTGAACCCACAACCTCTGCCCCAAGAGCAGGAGGGATTGAGCTGCTTCAGGTGAAAATGGGCATCCTTGAGGTCTCTAATGCTTTTGGATCAAAGAGGAGATATCTTTGGGTGCCAAAAGAGTGTGTTGCTCTGCATCATTCATTTGTCCTGCACATTGTAGAAGTGGCACCTCTTTCAACACATACGCTCGTTCGTATGTGTGTAAAGGGTGAACTCTATCTCTCTATTATAAATTATAGTGTCAGCTAATAGCAAACAGAACCATGCTCTGCTTACAGTCATTACACTAAAATACATTAAATTTTTATATCCCAGCTGAAAGGAATTAGACATAGATGATTGACATACAAAATAGGAGACAATGGGGATGGAAAAGAAAATTATGTTGACTTTTTGGAGAAATAACTCTAAAATTGCATTTAATGTTGTTTAATGGATTGCTAAGAAAACCACCTGAAAAAATAATTTAACATAAACTGAGGATCATTAGTGAGCTTTTAGTAATGGAGGCAGAAGAGGAACCTGAAAGAATTTCAGGAAATAGAAATTAATTTGTGTACAGGATATAAAATAAGTTACCTCTTTTCCTAATGAGACTTATCTTTAAATTTTCCAAATATGTTTTAAGTGTTGTCTAAAGTGCTGAGGGTACTGAAATCTGGGGAGTGTGCTGGTATTCTGATAAGTTGAAACAAAATAAAAAGTCTTTCTGGAGCTTCAGAGAGGAATTTTAAGGGTATATTTGTATAATATAGCATACAGCCTCTACCAAAGAGGTATGGATTTTAGAGACATTAACTATTTATTTGCCAAGGTGAGGAAATCTGCCCACAAAATAAGTGGAAATTACCTGTTTTGCCATTCTCTTCTTTGCTTTCTATGGGACACAAGAAGTAAAAATAACTTGTCCCATGCTTTTCAATTTGCAAAGCCATTTGTTCAGGTTTCCAATACCCAACTGCTTGAGTGGAGACACAGACACTTGAAAAGTATGGACCTTTGGGTAGGTTGGATTTATTTTTCAAGAGAACATCTAACATTTTAGTAAATTCTTTCAGTAAGTAGAAATGTTGCTTAGCTACGAGTTAAATGGGACATTAGAAAAGTCTTCCCACTTCATTGTCTTGCCTTTTTTTTTTTTTTTCACTTGTTTCTGCAAAAGTTTTATAAATTTTAATTGGAACCTTTATTTGGACCATAAATCACTGAGTTTAAATGGGTTGTTTCTTTTGTTTTGTGGGGGGTTTTGTTTTTTATAAATACACACCACTGCTGAAGCGGACAAATGGCTTCAAGGTTAATAAAGGCAGAGGAGATGCAGGTTCTTCCAGAGCCATGAATGTTTTTAGTTTATTTGTTGCCATTGAATTTAAACTTTTCAATAAAACTGGAAGAGAGATGCTATTATTTTCCCACAAAATAGTGCCAGGAAATGAATTTGCTGTGATTTGGTTTCATCTTGGAAGTGGTGGTTGGAGTACTTATTGGAAGTTCTCAATTACTACAGCCGTGGTCATCTTGCACATGGCTCCAGATAGGGAATCTGAGTCCTTGGAGGTTTCTTGGAGCTTGGAGGTAGGACTCCAAGTCCAAAAGTGTGCTGTGGTTCTGCACATCATCTGTCTATGCATTAGGGTCTCACATCAGTGTCTACTTTCCTGCTCTTTCTAAAGGAGATTATGGGTCTCATTTATTGCTTATGGGATTTTGTCATGCACTATGATAGAAAAAGACAGGAGTTAGAATGTCTGCTTAGGCTATAAATTTTTTTAAATTTTCTAGGTGTGATGTGTAAAGCTGTACACACACAAGTGTGTGAGCATCGCTTGTGTGCGAGCATCTGTGCAACAGATCTGCACTGCCCAAGAACGTGAGAACTTTAATGTGTAGTGACACTGCTCATCATCTAGGCAGCATTGTACCTCTGTAGTAATTAACGTTGTAATTTTTAATGGTCTGAAAACCCACTTTAAAATGGTTCTATGGAAATCTTAATCCTGGGGACTAAACTGCTGTAAATCTGACTGCAATCAAGTATATAACTTCTTGCAACAAGCTACATGCATGGATGGGGTGTGTGTGTGTGTGTACCTTTTCTTTTCCTTTCAAATAAAAACACAATGTTTTATGTGGTTTTTTTTGTTTGGTTGGTTTTGTTTTTTGTGGGGGTGTTTTTGTTTGTTTGGTTTGGTTGTTTTTTGTTTTGGTTTTCATTTCCTTCCCAGCACACCAGGTTTCAGCAGTGCTCTTGCCTGCACCTCAGCTGTGCTGGATCAATAAAAGAGATGGTGGAGGGAGGTATCAGACCTTTTCCTATGAAACAAGCACCAAAGGGGCACACTTGTGATGCAAATAGAGCTACAGCCGCCTGTTTGTTGCTTTTCTAGAATACGTGTTCCAACTGTGAAGCCAGAGGATTTCCAGATGAACCAGGGGTATGTGGGTGGGTGTCCTTGTTCAGGAGGTGGTATCAATTCCCCAGCCTGCTCCCACACCACCTCCTCCTCCTCCATCGCGGCATCTCCATGCATTTGTAAAAAGTGGAATTCTTGACTCTAGGCTGAAAGTGATGAAAACCTCTTCATCAGCTCCTGGTTCTGACCTCTGGCCTCTCTTTTCTCCACTCTGTTCAGTTCCTCCTTGCTCCCTAATGTAATGAGGATACAGGCAGAGTTTCTCTGCTGACTGACTGTGTATATGGGGTGAGATTTCACTATATAAGTACAGTGCAAAAAATGAAGTGCTTGGTCCTGGCTGTCCTCCTCCTCCACCCCAGTATGATTCAGCTCTTATTTTGCAAATATGTGTCTGTAGATGATTTGAAAAATCACAGCAATTGAGTTAATGTTATCTAGCCCGCTTTCACTCGCCTCTGATGCCAGGGAAGAGGAAACCTCCCTGCTGCAGTTAATCCCTAGGGTGAGACCACCCTTTCTCTTTTGTTTAAAATCTTCAAGTTGGTAGATGAATGCGGTGGCATCTGCTGCTCCTTGCTTCCTGGGCAGGCTCCCTGGGAGAGGCACAGCAGTTGTCCGTGGGACCTGCTGCAGGAACTTCATCAGAAATTGTGGCCAGGCAAAGCTGCTGGAAAACCTCTTCTCCACAACAGGAGTCGCGAGGCACTGGCAGTTTCCTCCATAAATAATCCACACTCACTTGGTCCTAAAGAGAATTTAGTTTTGCATGTCTGTAAAATAGAAGAGGAAGGGTTGCTCCCTTCCTCTTTGCCTGAGTCACATGTGAAGCAAGGAGCTGTAAAGCTTTTTGGGAAAAGAGTGTGTCTTCATTCTGAGTTCCTACAGGAGGTGTCCCCATGCTCAGAGCTGTGGCTGTTCCTCTTAAGATGCACCTACCAAAAAAACCCAAACCCATTCCTATGCACCTGGAGTTGAGATTTATTTTACACTTTTGTGCCTCTTTCTCTCATTGCAGGTGGCCATGCAGTGCACATCCTTGTTTGCTGCTGCTTGTTGCTATATGTTAGGTGCATGTCAGTGCAAAGGGGTGTTCAGCTGTGCTGGTGGTATTTGCTGGAGGTTTCTCCACCAGTATGACTTTCTTTTTTTCTTTTTTTTTTTTTTTTTTTCTTCTTTTGTCTTGT
>JAAGNO010005279.1:8438-18897 GCA_033439905.1 Ceryle rudis | reverse complement strand
GGTCTATGTCTTTCCTGTGCTGAGGGCTCCAGAGCTGGACACAGTACTCCAGGTGAGGTCTCACCAGAGCAGAGTAGGGGGGCAGAATCACCTCCCTCGATCTGCTGGCCATACTTCTCTTAATGCAGCCCAGGATGCAATTGGCCCTCTGGGCTGCAAGCGTACACTGTTGGCTCATGTCCAGCTCAAAGTCCTCTCATCTCAGGCAAGGGTCTAACATGCGTGCAGTGAACCAGCCCCCAGAGACACATGTCTCTCGTAGGAGCCTAAATGACCCAGTGCACCGAGGAGACATTGCTCTTGAAAAACCAGGGCTGCTTCCCCAAGTCTTGGAGCTGGTCCAGCCACTGTGTAAAGCCACCGAAGCCAATGGAGATCCTAGAGCAGGCGTGGAACCAGAATGGTGCTCTTTCCCTTGGGGGGTCCGCAAACCTGGGAGAAGCCACAGACCCATCCTGGGAGCTCCTCTGGGAAGGGATGGGCTGTAGCTGTATTTTAGCAGCACCTGGTGATGGGGGAACTAAGGAAGCAAACCTCGGTCAGCAGCAGACGCCGAGCGGCAGAGAGGAAAGGAAAACAAGCCAGGGCTCAAGGGAGATTAAAGGATGGGGGCGTGGGGGGAGAAATCCCAGCACAACACCACCAGATTAAACTTGAGAAAGTGCAGAGCTAAAGCAGAGGGAGGGGAGAAGGGAGGATGGGCTTGTCCAGCCTTAGATGTCAGAAAGCAGAGAAGTTCAACCCAGTTCAAAAAATCAGCACTCATCATTTGATCCCATCACAGATGAGCAGCACAGAAGAAGAGCTTATGATGTGAGCTCCAAAAACAGCTTGTGATTATTTCCCTGCTATATTGGTACCTCTCAGATGCTGCTGGAACCTCACCAGTATGAAAGAGCTTCATACCAATATAGCTCCCTCCCTCTTCCCACTTATGTAGATAACCATCATGACATGAAGCACTTTTATAAATACACCCATGCCAGGTTAAGGGGTTATGTGGCTTTAAATGCACCAAGAAGAGTGGCTAATATCTTTGTCTAGGCCTAATTAAATTATTAATTAAGTCTGTGCCACCACTGAGTGTCAGCCAGCCCAGAGGGTCCATAGGAAGGGAGATAAAACAGATGCATGTGTAAGTTTTACTATAGGTATAAATAACTATAGTCACTCTTCTCACTCACCTCTGTCAAAATTCATTTACTTCTTCATGAACTCCACGGGAAGACCTGGACCTGGACTGGCCATTTGAAGACCCATGTGGCTTCCTAAACATCCCTGGGCGTGCAAACAGGACATAGATATGCTGGAGACCTCAGCCTTTCTGAATCAGCAGCTCAAGGCTAGGAAGTTGTCCTGCTGGGGCTCTAGACTTCAGCATGGGGGTGATGGACCTCCAGTAGACCTTAACAGCTGACCCTCAAGAAGACAAAAGAAGACACCTGGTTTTAGATGTCTTAAGCTGTGAGCTGAAGCCCACCGCTGCCTTCTTTTTATTTCTGTTCTGCCTCAGACCCTCCCTCTGTCTCCAAGATGTGGAAAAGATGGCTTTATTAATGATCAGGTGTCCAGAGACTGTGCCGCTCAGGCCCACGTACGTAATGCAAAGCAGGGCCAAGCCTCTCCCAGGCTTCTCGAGACTCCTCCTTTAGTGACACTTCCAGCACAGGTCTCACATCCCATCCAGGGGTGTAAATAAGGAGCTCGATCTTCACTTTCTACCCCCCTGAAAAGTGACTCCAGAGGGGAATAAAGGACAAACCAGTGCAGAAAAGCAGCCCTGGGAGCGAGCTGGATGGAGCTGGGGGTGTCACCCAGCGCACATAAGATGCTCCCTTATTACATCTCTCCAGCTTTGACTTCAGGGTCTATTTTTAGCACAGCCACTGGTCTAGCAGTTTCGGAGCAGTCCATTTAGCGGTGTCTAGAGAAAGTTCCCAGCCTTGCCTTTCATGACCCAGATGTCAGATTGGGGTGTTTGATTCATCTGGAGGCTGCTTCCCAAGCACCGTGGCTGAGCCGACGGGTCGCACACGTCTTCCGTGATGGGATGGCAGCTAAAGCTCCAGCTCCCCCCTACTCCCTCCCTGTGGTGACTCATGGGCTGACAGACCCTTCCTGAAGCATCAGGGTGGGGAGTACAGCTGTTCCCCCATCCCCCCCTCCCTCCCTCTCTGTCCCATGTGTCATATTAAAGGGTGATCGGCTTACACATGCTCCACTATGGATTCCTTAAGCTTCATAACGCTGTGGCTATATATAAAGCCCTACGCTGGAAACTGAAGTGCACAGACAGCTGCAATAGTAGCAAGCCTTTCACATTCCCAGTTTGCTGACGGTCTGGAAGCAAGGGAGACCTGCAAGCTCTGCTTTGAGTAAGTTTCTTTACCAGGGGCTCAGGTATAGATATTCATAAATAGATATATACATATATTTAAAAAAGAAAGACTGGGGGAAAAAAAGAGTGGTTACTGTTCACCATGGGTTTGCCTTTTGATCAAGTGGAAGAATTGCGTCTCTACCAGCAAACTCTCCTCCAGGATGGACTCAAAGACATGCTGGACCACAATAAGTTTCTGGACTGTGTCTTAAAAGTCAAGGGGAAGGAGTTTCCCTGCCATCGGCTGGTGCTGGCAGCTTGCAGCCCCTATTTTCGAGCGATGTTCCTCTCAGACATGGAAGAGAGCAAGAAGAGGGAGGTCACTTTGGAAGACGTTGATCCAGATGTCATGGGCAAGATCCTTCATTATATCTACACCTCTGAGCTGGAGATCACTGAGCAGAATGTGCAGGACATCTTCTCTGTGGCCAACATGTTCCAGATCCCCTCCATCTTCACTGTCTGCGTGTCCTTCTTGCAGAAGAGGCTCTGCCTCAGCAACTGCTTGGCTATCTTCAGGCTGGGTTTGATGCTGGATTGTGCCCGGCTGGCCGTGGCAGCTCGTGATTTCATTTGCGATCGTTTTGTGCTAGTCTCTCGGGATGAGGAGTTCTACCAGCTCTCCCCTGATGAGCTTATTGCAATCATCTCCAGTGACTCCCTCAACATCGAGAAAGAGGAGACTGTCTTTGAAGTAGTGATGAAGTGGGTGGGGACCAAGGACTGTGAGAACCGTCAGAAGGCCTTGCCTGTCATCTTTGAAAGCATCCGCTTCCGCCTCATGCCCAATGACTACATCAAGGACCACGTGGAGAAGCATGCCATGGTGAAGTCCAGCCCAGAGCTGCTCAAGAAACTGCAGATGGTGAAGGATGCCCAGAAAGGTAAAATCACTGTGGTGAAAAAGAAGAAAGTGAAGAAAAGCAGTGAAAAGCAAGAGAAAGACACAATTGTCAATGGAACAGTAGATGCGGAGGAAGATACAGAGGAGGATGCTCTCCCAGGGATCTTAAATGACACAATGCGCTTTGGGATGTTCCTCCAGGACCTTATTTTCATGGTGAGCGACAGTGGAGCAGTGGCCTATGATCCCACTGCCAACGAGTGCTATTTTGCCTCCATGTCTACCCAAATCCCAAAGAACCACATCAGTCTGGTGACCAAAGAGAATCAGATCTTCATTGTTGGAGGACTATACTACAATGAGGACAGCAAGGAGGATCCCATGAGTTCCTACTTCCTACAGGTACCAGCTTTATCTCTCTTTTGTTTCTTTGACCTCTTTGAACCATCACCAGTCTTTAGCTTCCGTATGATGCCAGTAATATTCATCATCATGTGATGTTAAAATGAAAGTTGTAAACAAAGGTGAAACATCTGAGCTGCTTTACTAGAGATTCGTCTCCTTAAGGCAGACCCCAATGAGGGGTGGGTTTTGGTAATTGAGGAAGGAGGCTTAAAGGAGTAAGGAATAAGTCTTCCTGATCCAAGTCCTGAATAGGGGACAACTTTGAACAGTGCAATTGGTCCAGCCCTGGCTGCCACAACGCACACTAACTGGAAGGTCAGTGGCATCAGGTCTGGCTTCCACTTTGCATCCTTTACAGTCCCTGGTTATGAACCTCCAGCAAAACCCAAGGGTGACTCTGACAGGTGCTGGCAGCAGCTACAGCAACAAAGCAAACAGCCCAAGAACACAGGGTATGTCCCTACCTACCAATACGTGCCCCATTTCGAGTGCTGTTCTTGCCTTTTGGAGGTGTGCTAGTTCCACCTCAGAGTCTCTGCCTTGGCCATTTCCATCACGAGTGGGGGCAAGCCAAGTTGGGACATCCTTTGGGATACTCCACAAGAAAAGTGGCTGTTCCAACTCTGCAGTAAGCAAAGCTGTGGTCACACTGAGCTATGTGCAGGCAACCTGAGCCACAGCCTGGGCTGTAACCCAAGAGCACATTCCCTGTAGGCAGCTAATGTAGGGCACCTACTCTTCCTGCTGACCCTGTAGGAAACCAGCAAACCCATACCCAGAGAGCCTTTTGTTCTTCTCCCATAGCTCACATGTCTTCTGGGAAGAAATGATAACATGTCCAGGCAGAAAGGGTAGTTCCCAAGCTGAGCCATTACCTGAGCCTTGATCCCTCCCTTCCCTCATTGCATGGCTAGGGCTGTACATCTGCACCCTGTGTGCAGGGATCATGCTTGTCCTCACGTGGAAAGGGTCAGGTTTTAGAGGCTATACAGCCCATGTGAAGGCCATGAAATGAAAAGTCAGCAGGAAGAAATTGCAGCCCTGGAAAGCAGGAGGGAGGGGGAAGGCCAGGGACATGCTGTTTGAGATATAACCCTTCACACTGGACAACAGATGACAATGGTGGATGTGTCCAACTCCACCACTTACCTGTGCTGAGCAGGTAGACGGGCTGCTTTGTACTCAGCTGAAACTTATGCCCAGAGATCAAAGATCCACCAGTGTAGTTGCTGGCCAGGCAAGGTAATTCCTTGAGCAGCAGTGAAGGTCCACCGTGTCCTGGGCTGTTTCAGCACAATCGCACCAAGCTGGTCAAGGGAAGTGATTTTTTTTTTTCCCTTCAGCCATACACTTGTAAGACCACATCTGGATGCTGCGTCCAGTCTAGGGTTCCCCAGTACAAAGGAGACACTCAGGTACTGGAATGAGTTCAGCGGAGGTCACCAAGACGGTCCAGGTTGGAGAATGGGAGGCACAAGGAGAGGCTGAGTTGGGTCTGATCAGCCTGGAGAAGGGGAAGAGAAGATCTCGTTAGTGTTTGCAGCTCCCTAACAGGAGGGGTCACAGGACAGGGATCCAGAGTTTTCCTGGATTTTCATAAAGGTGGGACAAGAGGCAATGGCCACTGGTTGCAGTAAGGGAAATTTCAGTTAGCTGTGAGGAAAACCTTCCCAGGGGAGGTGATGGAGTACTGGAGCAGGGGTCCAGAGAGCTCACAAACACTCCATCCTTGCAGACATTTATTAATTGACTGCACAAAGCCTTGGCAACCTGCTCTAACTCCAAAGCTGCACCTGCTTGAGCATGGGGGCTGGAAGAAAGACCTTTGGAGGTCCCTTCAACCTCAATTATTCAGCAAGATTTCTATATTCAGCTCTCAGTTTGCCACTGACTCAGTAACAAATGGCTTGGGCATCATGTAGCTCCTTCCCCACAAGAAGGGGAGAGTGGACCCTTCACTGCTCACCATGAAACCCATGCATGGGAGATGCAGTCCCAGGGCTGGGAGGTGCCACCAGTTTGCAAAGGTGTAATTTATTGGCATCATTACATAACTTGTGGTTTCTGTATGAGTAGGAGAGACTTTTGAGCCTTATTTTTTCAGCTGAAACCTCACCCAGATGTAGATAGGCAGCTGTATGATGGACCCTTGAATCACCATGTCAGTGCAGCAGCATCTTCTGACTCTGTTTCTGGCCTCCCTGATTTCATTTTCCTCCTGCTGAAACCAGGAGAGTTAAGTCAGGGATCGTTCAGGCTTAAACACAGGCACCAAAATACAAAAATGCTGATAAATCCCCGAGGCTTTGCAAATTTCATCAGGAACAAATGATTCCGCTGACATTTCAGATGGAAAAGGGTATCCTTTATTTGTCCCATCTAAGACTGACAACTTGAAAACAATGCTGAATCCATCAAGAAACAGGAACTATCCTGATGACTGAGCTGCTTGGGCTTGCACTATAAATACCACATATAGGGACCATAGCTTACAAACAGACAATAACCACAGGCACCCATCTGAGGCCAAGTTTTTGGAGGCAACCCAGCAAGCTGAAGCTCTTTGGCTCGAGCCCATAGCAGGCAGCACTTCAGGCAGTGCTGCATCACAGCTTCATCTTGCAGAGTCCCACCAAGATGGTTGCAAGATGTCACAGAATCACAGAATAAAGTAATGGTGGTGGTTGGAAGGGACCTCTGGAGATGACCTGACCCAACCCCCCTGCTCCATCCAGCAGAGTCACCCAGAGCAGGGGGCCCAGCAGCGCAGTGTCCAGGTGGGTTGGAATCTCTCCAGAGAAGGAGACTCCACAACCTCTCTGGGCAGCCTGGCACAGGCTCCCACACCCTCACAGCAAAAATGTTCCTCCTCCTGTTCAGATGGAATCTTCTGGATTCCAGTTTGTGCCCATTGCCCCTTGTCCCATCGCTGGGCTCCACTGACCAGAGCCTGGCCTCAGCCTCTTGCCCCCCAGGGGCCCTTGAGCTCTTGCTCAGCATTGCTCAGCTCCCCTCTCAGGCTGCTCTTCTCCAGCTGAACAGCCCCAGGGCTCTCAGCCTGTCCTGGCCACAGAGATGCTCCAGCCCTTCAGGATCTTTATAGCCTCCACTGGACTCTCTCCAGTAGTTCTCAGTCTCTCTTGAACTGGGGAGCCCAGAACTGGATCGCCCAGAGCAACTTCTTCCTCTGCTACCAAGCTACATTAAAATTTTTGCCCTGGTTTACAGTTCCTGCCAGGCCATAGGGCCACAGTGTTACCTGGCAGAGATAGAATATATCAGAGTGAAATACTGTGGTGTGTGCTGCATCTGGAGAGGTTCAGGCAAAATTTCTAAGATTGAAGTGCATCAGCTCCTCCAGTCCCAGGAACCATCCACTCTAGGTCCAACTCTCCTCCAAAGACAACCAACCTTGCTCCAAGTCAAGGTTTTGGTGCATAGAGCAGAACATGTTCATGCTGGTGCATCTCTGCTCTTATGCCTTGTCACAAAACACATGGATTTGCACTGAGATCTCCCACCCTGCACCAGATGGTAATGCACAGGCAAGAAACCAGCATAGCAGAAAGTACCTTCTGGGGTCACTGAGCAGCATATGGGAACGGACTTTGTGTTCAGCCTCTGGACCCTGATTTTTTTCTGTGCAAATGGGCTAGGTGAGCACAGACTAATGACCATTTGTTTCCTTTCAGTACGACCATCTGGACGCAGACTGGCTGGGGATGCCCCCCTTGCCCTCCCCTCGCTGCCTCTTTGGCCTGGGAGAGGCAGAAAACTCTATTTTTGTGGTCGGAGGGAAAGAACTGAAAGAGGGAGAGAAGACCTTGGATTCGGTCCTGTGCTATGACCGGCTGTAAGTGTTCACATCCGAGTGCGGGGCAGGAGGTGAAGGTGGAGAAGGTGAAGCAGCTGCTGTGCAAAATGACTCTGGCTCTGCAGGGACTGAAAGGTTTTTGGAGACAGGGCTCAAATTCTGCATCTAGATACTGGGACCACTGGGACCGTCTCAAGCTGTACCCTGGGGCTCTGAGCTGTGTCTCTCCAGCTGCTCCATTTATTGTAACTGAACCTCCCATAGATGGAAGCCATAATGGGGATATTATGTTGTCAGAGATGGCTCTTAGTAGATGCTCATGTGAGACCTGTACAGAGGAGCAAGGCGAGTTTTTCATTCTGCTCTTGCTCATTGGTTGGAGGTTCAGTGCCATACACCGTGGTATCACCAGGACTAGCTTGGAACAGGACCGTTTCCTTTGCAGATATTCAGATGTGGCACAGAACCATACATCCTGAGTCATACCAGGCTTAATATCCCAATATTTCTGGACAGTGGGCTCTGACCCACCTTCAGTCATAAGCTTTATTAAAAGGCACCATCCTGTTCTGCTCGCAGGAACCAGACACATGCTGCTGTCTGGCCCGACGAGGCAGAGATGTAGGTATTAACAAGCCCTCGCTTGGTCTATATTTAGATCTGTGTGCTTCAAAGCCTGTTTTATAAGCAGAGATTTAAAACCAGTTTCATTCCCACAGAAAAGGACATTCATCTGCCCCTGCGGAGTCTGGGAGAGGATGTGTCTGCCCCTGCTAAGCACTCAGGGGGTGGTTTGAATACTGGTTTGAAGCTGGTAGAGATGCAATCACCACCACTTGTATTTTTAGCATTATTTACGGGCAAGATTTCAACTGTAACAAGCCCAGAGAGGGCAAACTGCTGGTCTATGGGAGCAATTATTTGTCCAGAGTGGTTGGGCAGCTAGAAAACACTCAGAGCCCAGGGAACTCAGTTCTTAGGTTAAAAAAAAAAAAAAAAAAAGTGCAGGTCTTTGGGGCTACAGAGAATCATAGAATGGGTTGGAAAAGACCTTTGAGATCACCTACTCCAACTGTTAACCCAGCACTGCCAAGTCCACCACTAAACCACCACTACATCCTACATGTATGAACAGTGGGGATCAGTCACAAACATGAATGGACACCTCTTAAGAAAGGTCAGCTTTATTTGGGTACCAGTTTGAGGTTTCCAAAGCCTTACAGCTATAGCCTTCTACTCAGCTGCCCCAGAGCAAACTGAGAGGCTTCCACACAGCAAGTTCAGAGGCTTCCACACAGCCCTGCATAGCAAAATGTGGGCATACCCACCCCCACAGGTCCTTGCTGAGTGCTGACCAACCAGAGTAGAAGGAGATGGCTGAAAAGTTAATTTTTCCTCAGGATCTTTCACCCTTGAGTCTCACTGGCTTTGTTTGTATTTTTTTTCATCATGAAGAAATCTCTGTCTCATTTGTGTTCAGCTGGTAACGCTTGTAAATGAGGTGAGGACCTGGGAGATGTGGAAGTGTGTATCCACAAAGCCCAGGAGTAGGGGATGCTGCAGAATATGATGAATATCAGTGTAAACATTCTGCATATTTTATTTTCCCCCCTTTTCAGGGTGATAAATTTACTGGATGAGCCCTATCTCACTGAAAAAAACTTCGTATTTTTGAGATTGTCAGGTTCTGTGCTCACCTCGAGGTCTGGAAAGTACCATGTACTCAAGGCCTTACCCCGCAATCCTTTCGCTTCCCATCTTTCTCTGATCCAGGTCCTTCAAGTGGGGTGAAGCCGATTCCCTTCCTTATGCAGTCTATGGCCACGCGGTGGTATCGCACAAGGATCTCATCTACGTCATCGGCGGCAAAGGAAGCGACAAGTAAGTTAAAAAGCAAGAGAAATTCGGGGAGCCATCCCCTTAAACTAGTGGGATTGCAGAGCCTGAGTTGGTACCTCCTCAGCCTGATGGTATGGGTCAAGGAGGGTTGGATGGGGTGTGAAACATGGATCCTTCCCTCTCACCTCACCACTCTGACTTCAGCGTGGCCACCCTTAGGAGTCCTACAGGGACATCACGATGTCACTGTTCTTTCAGGAGAGGGAACGTGTCATCCCCTTTGCTCAAAATAAATTAATGTCACTCAGAGAAATGCACCGAGGAATGAGAAGCCCCTTCACATGAAAGGTCTCCTGTCTTGGACTTGTGGAGCAGCATGGCTCTAGCAGTCAAACCTGGATGGGTATTTGCAATAACAGTTGAAAAAAAACCCAACCTCATCAAAGCTGCCCCCACCACCACCACCCTGGCCTCCTCCAGGAGAAGGGCCGGGCAGAGAAAGCCTCTCTTGGGGACCGTTGCAGCAATTGCTTTGCAAGGCAGAAGTTCAACTGTTTGCAGAGCAAATACACCATGAACCAGCAAAGAGAGATCCTGCTCTGGAAGGATTATGGTCTGGAAAGTGTGAGCGTGCATATATTCACCCACCTCCCACTGGTGTCCTGGGGAACGGGGATGTTCCTGGTGATATTTCACAGTGTCAAGTTCGATCAGGAGCACTCAAACACTGTCTGACAGATGGGGTGTGAGGTCCTGAGAAGCATTTAGATACATGGACCCATGTCCAGGCTGTGTGAGCACGACATTGAGCTTCTAGGCCTCTTATCTGAAGTGGGCAGAGCAGGAGGGGGTACATTATACACATGGAATGAGCAAATTCAGCTCTGGAGCCCTCAGCATGAGAAGGGCATGGACCTGTTGGAGTGGGGCTAAAGGAGCAGCACCTGTTGCGACAGGACAAGGGGTGATGGGTTTAAACTAAAAGAGGGAGATTTAGACTGGAGAGAAGAAAGAAATTTTTGATGCTGAGGGTGGTGAGAGCCTGGTCCAGGTTGCCCAGAGAGGTGGTGGCTGCCCCATCCCTGGCACCGTTCCAGGTGAGGTTGCCTGGGCCCCTCACCCCCCTGCTCGGGTTGCAGATGTCCCGCCCCCCGGCGGGGGGGCTGGCCAGAATGAC
>JAAGNO010005276.1:64072-82165 GCA_033439905.1 Ceryle rudis | reverse complement strand
TAACTGGGCATTCAAGCATAGCTGGCAAGACAATACTCACCACTGCACTACAAAAGAGACAAGTGGAGGTGGGTGGAGCCTGTGTTTCTTGACAGAGAAGACAGAAGCAGGGCAACTACCTGGTATTTCTGCTTGTTAGCTTTCTCCCCAAAACACTTTTTTCCTCAAATGCTGTGGACGTGCAGTCACTGCTTTCCAATTCAGAACTATGAAGTTGTGATTGGATTTTAATTTCATCTGTGTGACTGCTAAATTGTAAGACTTGGATGCATAAAGTTTTAAATACATTGCAGATCTGTTGGAAAGCATCTCAAGGTTTGTTGCATGAATGAAACACTGAATTGTTAATTGATTTTTTTAAAAAAATCTTAATTTATAGATTAGATAATGTCTACCTAAAAAAAAAAGTCCTATCCCTAGGAGTGTTAGATCACAAGACAGTACAATAACTAGCTTAACAGGATGAATAAGAGTGCCTTGTCATTTTAAAGGGATTTGAACTTGTTTTGATTCTAAGTAGTGGATGTATTTCAAAAATTGAACCCAGGTAAAACCCAAGGTGTCTACTGCAATTATTTGGCTTTACTTAATGCTTACTTATAGGAAAGGACATTTTTGTTGGTAGTATGACTTATCTGTGTGAGACTGGTTGATATTAATTTTTTTCTGCTGACTTTAATGCCATGGATTAGAGTGTTTACTAGGTTGGTGGAATTAAAGCACCTAAATGCTTGGATATACTGAATGTAAACAGAGTCTTCTAAAATCTGTTTTAAAACATTTTCATAACTGGAAAAGAGATTAAAAGGAGCATATTTCATTTTTTTATAGTATTCTTAGATCTACTGCAACTGAAAGTTGTCATTAGGAAAATGTTTACTTAGCTTGCTTTTTTCTAAATAGGCATACTTGCTTTTAGTCTGTGTCCTGGTGAAACCATACAATTTTATATAAAACCTTGTACTGAAATATAGAACATAATAAATTGTGTTGACACGCCAAATAGTTATTGCAGCACCTGAAATTACAGTTGATAATTTGTTTCTTTATCTTCCAAGGAAAAAATGTTAAAGCATTTGGTTTGCATGTAAGGATAGATATATATTACAGGTGAGGAATGTGAATGTTAATGTAACAACAATGCCTGTAATACACAGTACAGCTCCCCATTTCAATTAGACACACATTTTTAATTTTGTACGTATGTGTGACTGATATTGGTAAAGGTGGTTCAGTGCTGAAAATTCAGGCTGGATAAATTTACCATTGACTTATCTAATTATTAGTATTTGATGGTGCTAATGATCCAGTTCTACCAAGTATACTTCTGTTTTAGAATTTATTCACCTGTTGACTGTACTTGACAGGCAGGTTACAGATTACTTTTTCTTAAATTACCATGTTTTAATCATTTTAAACTGAGACAAAATGTCAGTGCTTTATTAAGATAGAAAAAGTCTTGATGGTAAACACGGGAGAACAGCTTAGGTGTGTTGTGAATACTTAAGAACACTATAGGAAAAGTGGACTTTTTCAAATATCTATTAAGCTCCAATTTTATATGCAAGAGAATTAATCCTTCCTTCAAAGAGCTGTTAGAACATTAATGCTTTTGCTGCTAATATTGTCAGAAGTTAAAAAAGATGTGAAGGGTGACCTTACTAGCTACTCCTGTAGGTGAAGGTTTTATAGAAATTGCTTTTTTGAGCTAGTAGGACTTGGAACATGTTGTCTTAATACCACACCACAAAAAGCTGAGTACTTAATACTGAAGGTAGTCTTCATTCTTTTGATAGGTATAATTTTTCATTTCTAAGTGTCATGTTTTGACAGATTGAGTCAGAAGTAATTTGTAAAGTGGAATACGTGTTTCCACGTGTAAATAAATTGTCATGATGTTTCTGTTCTATATATTGGCTGTATGCTTCAGACTTTTGTAAATGATCTTACAGTGGTGGTTAAATAATTTTCCAGTAAAAATACTGGAAAATTTGATGGAACTTAATCAGAAGCTTTGTTCTTAATCAGAAGCTTTGTTCTTTATCATCTGTATGGAAGCTGTATGTTTGTTTTCTGTTATTAGAACCTGAAAAATCAGTAGCTAAAACAACAAAATCTTTTTGGACTTGGTATTCCTGCTGTGGTATTAACTTCCAAGGTGATAGTATGCTTTCACTTTCTGCCCCTCTGCAGAAGGTTAAGGATAAAATAAAGACCTTGCCCTTTTTAAGCACAAGAAAGTGCAGAAGCTAATAATAATGGGTTTTTTGGTCTTTTTTTTTTTTTTTTTCCTTTTCACAGCTGCTTTAGTGCGGGTCTTTTCTATTCAGAGGAAGGGCCTGTGTCCAACCTGTCAGTCCAGAAATTACCATCGTTGGAAGATCTTTTAATATGAATGTTTCTGTGTGCAGCCTGAACCTGTAGATCTATGTTTTCATCTGGCTAATAAGGGTTTATGCCAAGGTTCTGCCATTTTCAAATGGTACTGGATCTTAAATTGAAATGTTGAACTTTAAACCACTGAATTTTCAGGAAAGACAATAATCAGCATTATGTTGTGAAAAAAAATTAAGTGTGCTGGAAAAAGTAGGACTTTATACCTTAAAAATAAAGGGGATTAAATGATACATTTGTAGTAACTAGTAGTAGATAAAGTAGGAAATCCTGTGCCAGTGTATTAACAGAAGAAAAAGGGAATGCTACATAACTTTCAGAGAACACAGGATTGAAAAGGAAATATCTTTTCCCACGGTGGGCAATATGGAGTGTAGAATGGGTTAGTTCTTGATTTAAGTAATATCCTGAAAAAACATAAAAGTTAATTTTAAAGCAAAAAAGTGCACTCTCAGATAATTAAAAATATACTCTGAAATAATTTAAAATTATTAACAAAAAAAAGTATGTTTGTGGCACTCCCTGAGTATCAGGATAACACTGATGGAGCCTTTCGCTGGCAAGCAGCAGCCATCAGACTTTGTGATCTGAGTGAATCTTCATTGTAATCCTTTTCTATTCAAGTGTGAAGTGTGTTACTTTGCAGAAGAGATTGGAAAAGCAAGCCTGCAACATGTGCTTGAGAAAGGACTTCTAATGTCAATAAGGATGCTATGAGAGTGAAAATCCAGTAATTGTCTTTGTTCGAAAACAAATACATGATATTTTGGTGAAATGTACTGTTCATTGTAGTTGGTTTTGGATAGTAAAGTAAAAAGTTAAATTGTAATAATATATGCTGATGCAAGTTTGAGGAAAGTGATTTATATAGCTCAAGATACTTTGATTAGTATAGTGAAGAAATGTGTGAAGTAGTTGAACTACAGCATAAAAGGCATGTAAGAGGTGGTATAGTGGAATCATGGTGTCTGTAGTCTCATGTGGCTAATACCCTGTGAAGATAGAAAAGGCAAACAACTGCTCTATAACAAAAGGCAGAGTTAATTCGTTGAAGAAGTATACATTTCCAGGCAGAAATCCATGATGTGACTGATCAGAAATTGGTACAGCAAAAGGAATAGCTGTTAGTTGTGCCCTGCTTTTTAAGAGGATACAGCCATTCCTTTCTGGTAGTGTTGAAAGATTAGTAATTTGTAAGTCTCTAGAAGCAGAGACGTGATAAATCTTTATTGAAGCTTGGACTGCGTGCACCTGGAGTTCCTGTTGCTTTTTATTATGTAGTGTTCCATGCAGTGGTCTGCAATAAGTAGTGGAGAGTCTAAGCTCGTATATATTGAACTAATTTTTTTGCTATTGTGATTTTAGCAGTACCCAGCACTGTGAGAAAATTAGTGCCTTGTCCTACATTTAAAACCAAGATGTGATATAAGAGATTGAGAGGTTTTGGGGTTTGGTGTTTTGTTTTTTTTTTTCTTTGAAGACTTGAGATTTCTGTTTCCATAATCTGCTTTGGAGGCTTTGACAGTCCTTTCCATGTTTCTGTGAGCTGTGGATCCCCTGTGTTTTCACATGTACTAGTCTTAACTTTATGGGAAGAAACTAGCTAAATACATTGAGAAATTTCTTTTAGTTGTAGAATTAGAAATTTTAGAACTGTAATCTGGCAGTACTAGCAGTTTTTTGTGTTGCTACATTGCTGATTTGCAGCTTTTATCTTTATTATATTTTTAATCCTATTAGATCTAATGAGACGTCAAGAAGAATTGAGGCGTTTGGAAGAACTTCGAAATCAAGAGCTTCAAAAACGCAAGCAGATACAATTGAGGTATGTTGTCTTCTGTGCACAGGTGTGGAATGCAGCTGCCATAGGCCTGTGTGAATTTAGATATTCTAGCTTGTAGAGCTTGCTTTTGATAGCAAATAAATGTTTCTGTTGCTAGAAAGCTGCTTTTTAAAAGCATAATTTGTGATGTTTCTGTTAGTATTCTTGAACAGAAAGGTGATCACTTACACTAATATAAAACAATGGGTTCAGGTATTTTTTTAATTTTATTTCAGCTCTACTAGCTTCTAAGGTTTATTGGCAGGTGATGTCTGTGTACAGCAGTAGCACTGAAAATTTGCAGTCTGACTTTCAGAGGTATTTTCACATGATATTCTGGTATACTGCAAACAATTTTTGCTTTAAGTTCTCATCAATATAAATATTTGTTTTCATGCCTCTGCTAAAAATTATGAAAATCGATATAGTATCATGGTGATGGAGTTTACACTTTTTAGGTAAATATCACAAGAAATGTAGATAAGAAAAAATAACGAAACACAAACAACTGTCAAAATAATAAATGTATCTTTTGGCTGTATTGAAATGTTTTAATCCATAGTAAGTTGCTAAAAACTGGGGTATTTTAACCTGCTTACCAGTATGTAACCAGAACAGGTGTAGAATGTACTGGTATTGTAATTGCCTGTGTTCCAGATTTAAAAAAAAACAAAAAAACAACAAACCACAACAATCAACAAAAACCCGAACCAGAGCAAACCCCCCAGGACCCCAATAATATCTACTCCACTTGATGGGTTTGAATTAGTGCCTTACGCTATATTTGAAACCAAACCAAAGCAAACCCAATTTTGTTTATATGCTTAACCTTGTCTCCTGACACTGAGTACAAGCCTGAACAGGCCAAGAGTATAAGATGACAGTTTTTGAAAATATTCTAGACATGAAGAAGAACATCGACGTCGTGAAGAAGAGATGCTACGCCAGAGGGAACAGGAGGAATTGAGACGACAGCAGGAGGGAGGATTTAAGCCGAATTTCATGGATAATGTAAGTAAAATTCTATGACCAAAGTCCAATTTTTAAAATATTTTTTTTTAATTGTGGTGGTTTTATATACTATTTGTTGAGCTGCTGACTTCTTGTTTACTGTTTTTCCTTCAGTATTCCATTCTTAGTGGAGTGGTACAAATTTAGTAGTGTAGTTATTCTTTGTATGATGGCAACACTGTTATTATTCCTACAAGCTGGTGGTGTAACATTTAACTTAGGTGAAGGTGTGAAGATAATTTGCCTTTTTTATTTGAAAAATAAATTTTTCCAATAAATAATAGATTTTTTCTAAGTGGAAGATCATGAGAATAAATGATGTTTCTATGAGGAGGTGCCCTACTTCATCTGAAGGTTTAAATTTTAAACTAGTTCAGGCTTTTAAGCTTGTTTGAATTGAATGTTTTGGTTTATGCTTAATTTAAGAGTAATATAATTCAGAAACAAAATCGTCAGTGTTAACTTCACATAAAGCCTGAAATTGCTCTTTCTTTTGACTGTGCTATAAAACCTAGAAGAGGAAAACCTAAAAATCTTTACTAAAGGAGACTGAAAGGTATTTATAAAGGTGGAAAAAATCATCCTCTTGTATAATTTCTACATTATTTATATTAGTAATGTAGGTGTGTTCTGCCTCTGAAGACTCATCATTAGCAAAATGATCAGAGGAGTCAGCTTCTAAATTTTCATGACTATCTATTATTATCAAGGGTATGATTTTTCTACCAACCAAAGCAGTTAAATGAACATAACCTGTATTGTGAAAGCTTTAGTTTCGTGTGAGAAGTACACCTCTTATGTTACAGCTGTTGTTAGAGAGGAAGCAGTGAATAAGTGATCCACACAAAGCTCTTTCATGTTATTTTAACAACTGTAGTCTGCAGGAGGGAGTTTTGCTCCCCTTCACTGGTACAACTTGATACATCAAAAAATAAACTGCTGTTTCTCAGCTACTTTCTGATTTTTTTTTTTTTTTTTTTTGAAGAAATAGTTATTTTACATTCTATACCATAACTTTCTGTAAGGTTGAGAAGAATTTATTATGTATGTTCTGAGACATTGTAGGAGAAGTCAGAAAAGATTTTCTGTTCTCACAGGACATCTTTTTTTCTTATCCTCTGCCCCTTAGTGGTTTTAGTAAAGATGGGGAGGAAGCAAAATTGTTCTTATCGTGTTACTAACAGCTATTAGTTGATTTTTCTGATTGTGTTTTGAGAAACTTGCAGCAGAAAACAATTTATTTACGTATGTCCTCACATTGTAAAAGAAAACGGCTTTCAACATGTCTTTTCTTTGGAGTTATGAAAATCAAGAATTCAAAGCTCACTATGTCCTTTAGCATGTTCCCACATATTATTGAACATACTATGTGAGATAGCATATAACAATTGTCTGGTGTAAATTAGGAATAGAACTAACTGATTCTGACTTCTGTAGTGCCAAACATGAAATTTCATTTCACCATAATACCTTCATGTAGCATCTTTTGGGGTGACCTGACTTTCTGATCCTATAAGCTACCTGTCAGAATCCTCCTGTGGGTGATCTGTGAGACCTGTGCTTCTCACTGCAGAGAGCTGCAGGAAGAAGAAGCTGGGGAGCCAACTCTGGCTTGAGATGGCAGTAGCTCCTTGGATTCCATTGCTGTTAGGAGATTGTGGCCTATATCCTGCAGCTAGGAGTGCTGGGGAAAACTAGATAATGTTGCCTACAGCAGCCTCTTCTGGTTTTCTTCTTGCAGCTGTCTTGACATAATATTACTTAGCTTCTGTGCTTGGATTGCTTGCCACAGTTTGGCCATCCTGGTGCTTCTCTGTGTGTTTAAATTCCAAACACTGTGAATAGAAATTGTTTATGTGCTGCACACGGCAAAAACATAGCATAAGAAGGGAAGCGGAATGGTTCAAACGGAAAGCACTTCAATCACTATGCATAATGTTTGTGACTTTTATATGGTAAAATTTTTGGGGGGAAAGGTAAAGGTGGAAGAATGCTTTGGAAAACTGTAGATTTCCCATTGAGTTGCATTACTGAAATTGTGTGTTCATCTGGAACTAATAAATACACTGCAAGAATATATAGATGTACCTGTGCAGTGACAACCCTACCAAAAGTGTTTTAAGTTAAATGAAGAAATATATAGTAGAGGTGTTTTTTTTTTTTTTAATGTCATGTGAAGCTGAAGTGGCATACACAGTAATTTAAAAAAATGTTTTCTCCTCAGATTAGTCTTCACTGTTCTGGTCATATGTTGACTTAGGTTTTACTTCTAATGTCCTTTGAACTTTGAAAGAGAAAGAATTGAAAAAATGGGAAATTATTTTTTTTAGTAACTTTCTAGTAAGGGCAGCTATGTAATTTGTAGCCTATCATTTTATAGGCTTTCACTGTAGCATGTTTTAGGTAACTGTACTTAAGTTGTATAGTGTGAATGGGAATTGAAAGAGCCTTTGCATTTTGCAGCAGAGAAGAATTGTGAACCATTTCTAGAGATTGCAAAATGATGTATCAAATATTTTTCAATTCAGTAGAATTTCTTACATAATTACATTTTATTTTTTAAACTTATTCTTACTAGTACTTGTTTACTGTGAACAGGCTCCATCTGGTAACTACTTCTTGTCTCAGATTACCATTGTACATACACTGGAAAACAATATTCTTTGTTTCAAGCGTTTAAAAGTTGTCTCTTGGTGAAAATTGCATTTTATGATGCTGGTGGGTAGTTTTTACCGTATCAGGTCTTGATAAACTCTGTTGTCATAATTCTTATATTAAATTATTCAACCAAACATGTATTTAGAAGGCAAATAATAATTGTTTCTAATCTTTGTTTTTGTTTCTTAAAAGCTTTGAAAAGCTTTGAAAAGTAAGCTTCCTTCACTTATATCCTATCCCTTTTTACTGTTCAGTATAAAAGGAGGACATAAATGGTAAGTGTAATGACAACCAGAATTGGAAACTCTCATATAAGGCTGCGGTTATAGGCTTTCCTGTTTAAACTTTCTTTCTGTATCCTAATACATTAAACTTTGATTTTCCAGTATAACCGCTTTTGAAAAATGTCTTGTAATGAAGTTTAATGCAGTTACCAGTTACTCAGTTTAGTTGCAAATGATAAAAATATTTTCTGTGTGGGGATCTCTCTTCCTGAAGCATTCTTGTTCATGCTGATGGTGTATATTAAAAATTTGATTACTTTGATTGTTGATCTAATGGGCAGCCTAGTGATGCCTAAACTATTAATCTAGTTTTATGATCTCTAGTCGGTAAGTTATTGATAAACACTTCCATATTGGTTAGGATGTTTCCCTTGCTTTGTAAAAGTCAGTTAGTTGAAATCTGCTGTTACAACTATATGTATGCATTCTAATTCCACCAGAACTTAATCATGTTGTCCTATAATATTTTGCTAATTTTTATTTTTCATACCTGTTTCTTGCTGAAAAAGGAGCTTGCTCTTGGTGATTTGAAGCAATATTTTATTTTTCAGCAGCACAAATATCGTAAAACAAAAAAGTACTTTTGAGTGCTAGTAATACATTAATTATTCAAACCTTTTACTGTCCCATTGTCAATGGCTTACATAGATTTACATAGTTAAATCTAAATCAGAGCCTTTTTGCTAAATAAGTCTGCTTCAAGGAACTAGTTTTATTCATGTCACCAGTTTGGAAGAACAAAAAGAGTGATTTGGATTTAGTGTATTAAAATAAATTTCATCTGTCTACAAGAGACCAAAATATGTAGGTGTTGTAGTCTTTGTTTTATGGTGCATAGGTTTAATTCTGTAGTAACGCTTCAAAATAGTGTCAGGTGGTTATTGTACTTAATGAAACAGTAGCTGCCATACTGGCCTACAGTCCACAGCTCTTATTACTGATTGTTTAAAGAGACAGTTGGGATTTTTGGATGTCCTTGTCCTCTTCCCTCCAAGGAAACTCCCCCTTTTTCAAGTGTAACTTGCATACATTAGGAACTGTTCCTTGTGAGATCATCAGATTCAGCTTCTGAATGTTTGCTGTTCTTTCATGTAAGACTTAGTATATTAAATACTTTTTTTCATCTCCCAGTCTTTTCAGTAATGATTTCTAGATGTTGCCTTGCTTTCCTTTAATTTTTCTTACACAGAAGCACTGCTGCTCTAGTATGTTGTGTAAATACCAGCATAAAGTGGCAGCTGCTGAAGCAGTGGAGATTGCCTCAGGAGCAGAGATTGTAGTGGACTTGGATCAAAAGCTGTAAGATGGATGAGAGCACATCCCAAAACAATAACAAAATTCATAGCTTTAGGAATGCCAGAAACTTGATGGAAGGATCACCACATGTTCAGTCTTTGCTCTAAAGAGTTTTGTCCTTCCTTGGAGCGTCAAATGTAGCTTCCCATTTCTTCATTATTTTGAGCCTATTGAAGTATACTTTATACCTCACTTGTACATTCACTGGCGAGTTTATCAGACAGTTTTGAAATGGGACTGTCAGATTTCCTTGGACTTTGGTTAATTCAGGAGTAGTATTTTGCACTTCTTGGCTCTTAAGTGAATAGAGCTGCCTTTTTTTTTTTTTGTTATAATTTATTTTGCCTTCTGGTTCCATTATGCTCCAAAGCCCCAGGTATGTAAGAGGTTTGAATTTTTACTGAATGCAGAATTGTTTCCTACTTCATTCAAAACTAGACTAAGCTAAGGCAGATTTCCAACAATAAATAAATTAAAAGCTCATTGGAAATTTTTATTAAAATTTTATTTGCCTTCTACTTAAAAAAAAATGTGGTTATTTTATCTGAACAACCTAGTGTACTTTAATGAAGCTGATGGTGGTGAAGTTTTGTGAGGTTGTTATGAATATAGTCTCTGTTTCTTAACAAACTATAAAGCTAAGCTGCTTTATAAAAGCTCTTTTGTAGAGCTTGGTTGGGAGAAATGAATTACCTCCTTATTGCAATCTTCCATACATACTTGTGGAAGAAGTAGTTCATGTTTGACACCATGAAAGCTTTTTAAGGTAAGAGTAGCTTGGAGAAAGGCAGATAATTAAATGTAGAACTAAAAACCCCAACCTGATGAAACATTCTTGCTTTCTTGGCAATGGTTTTACTTCAGTGATCAAGTTTCTTATGCATGAAGCAACATAGGCTAGGCCTTTGAGTGAGCAGTTTATAAATATGCAGTTTGTGGGTTTTTTTGTGGGTGGCCATAGTTTTGGAAGTGGCACATTTTTTAATTATTTTTGTGTTATGTGTCAGTGGACAGATACTTAAATCTTCAATTTCTTCAGTTCTCCAGTGGTTCAGATACTTAATTTGGTGGTTTAGGTGAGAATATGAATTCCTGAGCAGGCCTTAAAATATTCACACTGTTATTTTCATAAATGAAATAAATTATTTCCAACCTTTAATTACCAGATATAAAAACTATTTTAACTGTCCTGTCTGCTTTTAGTGTGAATAGACATTGAATAAAAATCGGTGCAGAACTTTAGCCATCTTTGTAGCACATTTTGTGTTAGTGTATGTAAACTGAAGCTATCTGTGGAATAAGGTACCTTTTGGTTGTAAGTATTTCATTACCATTTTAGGATGGTTCATAATTGACTTTTTAGATTAGTTTTTATGTGTATCTAGGATGCTATTGAAGGTAATTTTCCAGTAATGGAGTAAGTAATCATTACAATATTGCATTTAATTTATAACTTTATATTTCAGTAGGTGTGAACTGTGAATATTTAGGGTAATAAGTTTTCCTTATGTTATAGATATTTAGGAGACTCAAATCTTTGTTGCCATCATCTTCTAATGTTTGCTCAAAGTTCTTTAGTACACATTAATATTTGCTTCATGTGAACTTATAAACAGGTGACCATTCATAAGTTAACTTCTGTCCTTCAATGTGCTGTCAAGTGTGCATATATGTCCAGTATGAATTCAGGTGTTGCAGTACTGCTTGTAAGCATTCCCAGGTTTGTTCTATTCCACAGTAATTGATAAGGAATTTTTTTATCTGTGTTCTTTAGATTATCTGGTTTTGTTTATTACTTAATTTTCTTTCAGTAAAAGTGATGGATCAAGAAACTAAAAGAACACTTTTGATATGCTTCATATGCAATGGCAAAATGATGTCAGTCTTAGTGTTTCATAAGGCCTCTGATTTAGCAGATGCCATTTTTGTTCAATTATTAATGGAAAGACTTCAAATACATCTTGTGTGCTTGTTTACAGAATACTTTATTTGCATAGTTAGCTTCTATTCATGGTTTTAACAGATAAATCTATTATAGAGCAGATTTATTGTCTGTATTTCATATTTTTAATATAATTTCTGAAAATTGTTACTGCTCATAAGTTAAAAATACCTACTTACTTAAGTTTCTTATACACAGAGTTCTTCAGTTTTTCACCTTCTGACAAGTAAGATCGAGGCTTTTATAAATAATATAAAAAAATCCTTTGTTAATGTGTTTGACAAATGCCCTACATATTTTGAAGCAGCTAAAATTAATGTTTGTCTTAATAATTTTCATTTTTTCTTCCTCAGCTACTGGAGTTAAGTTTGACTTGGAGTTTGTACACGTATTTACCCAGACTAAGAAGAAACTAACTTTCAGTTTCAGTTGTCTACTTGGTACCTATTTTGGACTCATCCACCTGTCTAAATCCTGAGATCTTACTTGGTGGCCTTGAGACTTGCAGCCAAAATAAGTTCCTCTGCTTAGAAAAGGTGGTCTTTATTCAAGGGATTTATGTTTAAAGACAGAGTAAAATACCCAAGAAGCAGTAAGAGAAATTTCTCTAGAAATAGTATTTTTTGATGTGAAGAAACCTGCTAATGGATCTGTTGCTTAGTGTGAGGAAAGCTTATTTACACATCTGTTTTCTCTCTCAAGAGGCAGTGCCTTCTAAGTAGTTTTTTCTTAGTGTGAGCAGTAAGCCTTTGACTTTTGCTTAGCCTCTAACATTTTGCTTTGGTAGCTCTCATGGAGTAGATAATTTTAATAGTGGTAATGCAATAAACTGAGACATAGAAATTAATTTGTCTTAGTAAGGTTGCCTGTGTTTTGATACCAGGCTAAATGATATTTTCTAATTCAAATATCTGGAGTTTTCCTCAGCAATATTTTGCAAGCCTCCTTTCTGTAGTGTAGGCATCGAGTTGGTTTATCTCATTACCAGAGATGATGCTTGTTTTGGGTTATTAAATCTTCTGTGAGGAATATGGAATTTAAGACTGATATTTCTATCTTCCATCATGTCTTTCTTTAGGTTACACTATTCATTTTCCAGAGATTAGGTGTTGTTAGATGAAAAGCATTTTTAATAATTAGTGTTTTTTGGAAAAAAAAGTGAGTTTCTATAGAGCTGTTTTGTAACTGTGCAGATGGATGGGGAGTTTAGTATCTTGTGTAATAGAAACTAACATTTAAGGAATCAAATATATTTAAGGTTTACCATTTAAAGACATTTTTTCCTAAACATTACTGTAAAATCATTGAATGGTTTGGATCAGAAGGGACCTGTAAAGATCATCTCGGCCAAGCCCCCTGCAAGGAGCAGGGACATCTTTTAACTGGATTAGGTTGCTCAGACCCCTGAGTAACCTGGCCATGAATGTTTCCAGGGATGAGACATCTGCCACCTCTCTGGGCAAACTGTTCCAGAGTTTCACCATGCTCACTGTAAAATAAAAAAATATCTTCCTTTTATCTAGTCTACATCTACCGTATTGGTAACGGTTAAAAACCATTACCCCTTGTCCAGTCAATACAGTCCCTACTCAAAACCCTGTCCCCATTATGATTTCCTGCAGTGGCTAATGGCTCACAATTTTAGGCTTAGCATTGTGTAGGGTGAAAGAGTTTTCTGTTAGGTTTAGAGGCATGCTGCTCTTACTAGGTTGCTGAGTATCACTGATAAACTTGTGGCAGGTTAGCTGGTGTCTCTTCTAAATGTATTAATACAGAAGATCTGAAAAAGACAATATAATGTCAAAGTTAGGTTCTTCAGGCTTTATCTTCTGTAGATAATGCTGCTTTTTATAATAGTTTTAAAATACAATTTAATGTGAAGTCTTTGTACCCCCTGTCTGTTCTGAATTATTAAACATTTGTTTATATCTAGGGGAACGTTTATACTGCTGAGATAAGAACCAGCTATTCTTGTTTGTCCCTATTCATTGTGATGCCCATTGTGTCCCTAACATGTTTTTTGACCTTTGGGTCTATAGTGCATAAATAAAATACCAGGTTTTGTTAAAACCTTTCGATGAAGGCAGACACTGTAGCTTAAGCATTACTGTGTATGGACTTGGGTCAGGGGATTTAACTAGGTCATTTTTCTTAATCCATTTGGATTTGTTTAGATGACCAGTTTCTTAAATTTTGGATTAAAATACTCGAATTGCCTGGTACAATATATGTTGTGTTCGTCAGTCAGAACACTTTATTCAGATGATAAGCACCATATTCATTGAAGTGCACCTCATCTCCAGTTTTACAGTAAATGGCCTCCATGTTGTATAAAAGTACTAGCTGGAAAACTATGGAGCCTATTTCCATGCCAGGAGGTTTCATTGATGCTTTGTTCATGTTTTGTCTGTGTGGACGCGCCAGAACTTTGCTAGGGAAATTTCAAACATTGAACTAGTCTGATTATAAGCAACATTAATAAGATGTATAAAAAACCCATGTAAGTTTCTTAGAAGCTTCTTCTACAGGATCTCTTTGTAGCAATTAAAAACTTTGGGTTTGAGCTTCTTTTTGGCAAATACTTGCATATTCCAATTACTTGGTGACCCCATTTATGGGATAGCAACTACAGCTGGACTTCTTCTGTGTTACATTTTAGCCAGCGTATATTATATCTACTTGGTGAGGAAAAATTGTTAATGCAGAAGTCTGACAATATTTAGAGTACTGTGGCTATAACTAGTGCTACTTTTAAGTTTTAAGTTCATTTTGCATGATTATATTCTACATTTCAATTAAGAAGTAGTTAAGTTTTCATGCAGACTCTTCATGATAAAGGATATTCTTGGCTGGTTAACTTTTCTTGTAAGTAAAGATTGATTTTCACTTTGTCTCATCCTTGATCTTGCAATTGGAGAAAATTGTTATTTTGAATCAGTACAGTGTTCACTCTGTTTTAACATTTTCCTAGAGTTGTTTCCTGTGAAAATAAACATCATCTGGGGAATCTAAAATGATTGTTCTTTAACACCCAATTTTCAGTTACATATTTCACTGTATTTCTGTATGATAGTACAGTTAAGCCCAGATTTCAGTACAAGTTAAACAGCCCTTCAGCTCAATACCCACCAGGGTGAATTGTAGAGTACATCTTAAAATATTTGCAACTTGTCCCATGAAAGTAAGGTTCATACTCCTGTGGATGTCTATTTTGATGCTTACTTACTCTCATAACATTTCTTTAGCTAAAATAAAACCAGAATAATTCTAAGGTGCAGCATAAAATTCTCTAATATGCCCACGAATATGTGAATAAACTGTGAATCTAATATAATTATATTACATGTATCAGTTGTGAACTTGGTGATATGGTGGATATTACTTTCAGAAAGTAGATTTGCAGGTAAGTAAACAGTTAAGTGCCTTAAATTGTAAAAAAAATATTTGTATTATGTTCAGCTGTTGAACTGTATTTAATTATTATATTTAATTTCATTACTGTCATTCAAAAAATGAAGCTAGTAGAAATGGGAGAAGTCTTTTTATATATTGGTTCCATGAATCTAAAGTGTCTCTTAATACTAGAGGAACCAAATTAATTGACCTAATGTTGTAGTGAGGAAGTTACTATTAGGAGACTTAGCATATAGATATCGTCATCATTTTTGTTGTTTTTCTTAAGGGTTTCTGGATCTGTCAAAGTGGTTGCCTTCTCTAAGCACCTTTGTCATGTAAAAAATGAGTTTTGAAATTTTTCTTGAAATATTTGAGAAGCAGAACTTTACTTAGGAGTGTTAGTTGTTAGATCAAGGGGGGATTTTGGCAGAATACGTCTGTTCCTGTTTTCTCTCAAATGGTCAACAGCGGTGGCGTTTGGGGGGGGGGGGTGGGGGGGGAGAAATTCTGTCTTTAAAGTTTTGTCCTTAAGAGAGTGCTTCAGCTCTACAGCCATAGGCAGTGAAGGGACATGGTAAGATTTTCCTTTTACCTGAACAGATGGCATGGAGTTAAAATGTTTGGATTTTATTCCTAGGTCCTGTTTATATGCAGTTTGTTTGGGGCCCGATTTTGCCTTCTGTGTGCATGAAGTTTTTGGTTGGTAAATAACATTTTCCACAGGTTGTGAGAAAATGAGGAACCTTTTTAGTCAGTTTTATTCTGTAGATGTATACACAGTATTTTACTGTATTCTAATAAATGAAATGGGAGAGGTGTGGGGGGGAAAAACCCTCAGAAATAATGATGTATTAATGCAGTCTTTCAAGTGCAGTGTTAAAATTCAGAGAAGCAGGTAGTAACTACATGACAAAATAAAGAAGTAGAAAAGTCATAAATCTCAATATGGAACAAAGTTCTATAATCAGAGTAGGTTCTACAGCAAATCTTGTCTTATTTTAGACTATTTTTATTAACAAGTTAGATTGTCATTTGAATTTTTGGCCTGTACTGTAGCATTCTGAAAGTATAAGTTCTGTGCAAAACAAAGCTGCGGTAGCTTATGTGATAACTCTTTAAAAAGCACATAAGCTTTTTTTATGAAAATATATTTATTCGTGCTTTTATTCAGTTTGCTAACTTATGGATATTTTCTGTAAAGATTGCACTTTTCAAGAAAAATCCCTATAGGCATGCAGACAAGGTGTGTAGTAGTGAAGGCCAGTTTTAAGTATTGAAGATGGTTATCCAAATCAGTGATTGATAAAGTGTCTATTTGTGAAGGTTTATTTTACCATTTCCTCTGGTGCAGACAGTAAGTATTGTTTTGTTCACTTGTTCTGAGATGAAAACCAGTAATGACTACTCACATTTTTTTCCTGTAATTTTGAGTTTTCATTTGTCTTTTCTAGTTCATTTGCCTTACTCCTGTGGTTCAGAGCAGTGTCTGTTTTCTGCTTTTCATGACATGGGAGTGAGAAAATGTCTCCTTTGTATAAAAGCTGCAAGTATTTTGTACTGTTTTCCTAATCTAGCTTACTTTTTATCCTAAACTTTTTGAAAAAGATCAATTTTCTCTCTACTGCAGACCCGTTTCACTGTAAGGTATTAACCATTTCCAGTTGACTTTTTCTTGAAACTACAATCAGGTCTTAATTTGCTGTCTTATCTACAAGATTTTTTTTTAGTTTTCCCTTTGCTAATTTGGAAGTAGTAGATCAAACATGTTGCCAGGCCGGAACGAGTCCAGTGTACCATATGGAGGTTGATGGATAGGAGTGTTTGGGAGTCTTCCGTGTTGTGAAAAATAAGTTTAATTTCCTGTTTCCATGGTGGTGTTCTGGTCCACATTTTATAAAAAGAAAATACATTTTTTGATTCAGTTTTACTTTTTGATTAAGTATATGCTCATCTTCTACAGGGTGTCACAGGTTTGATTTCTTAGAGGTGGAATGAACTAAACATTTTGGATTTAAAAAAAAAAAGGGAAAAGGGCACGTGAAATATAAGTAAAATCTTGTAGATAAGATGGTGGTAATTCTGCATTGCAAAGGAAAGAAGAACATGTGGTCTGATGTCTCTTCTTAACGGCAGTCATATCTGGAAAGTATGAAATACAAATTTTCTTCACCAAGGTGTCAGAACAGCATGTATATTAATGTGCTCAGCTGTCCTTTGACTTAGATCTTGAGGAAAACTTAAAATCTTAGAAGATACCTTGAAACTAGTTTTAAGATAAAGGATTGCTTGCAGCAGTTACCTTTTGAGGAAAAATAGTAATGTAATGTTTGTTCATTCCTGAGCGTTTTCAATACTTGTAATCAGATTGCATTAATAAGACTTTACAGCTGCTATAGGTGATGGTCTTTTTGAGTGCTGATGTGTGCAGTTCTAGTGGTGCACCTTCTAGGATCTTTCAGTCTCCTTGATGCTTACAAATTTGAGGGGCCTTCAAGTGGTCTGTGGGCTTACCTCTTTTAAATTAGCCTAGTGGCTCTCTCTTCTTTATTAAATAGTATTTTCTTTCATGGAACTAATAAATGTTGCTGATTAGTGGGGTGTCCCCAAGGTGTTTTTTGTAATGTAAGTAATATTAGTGTAATGAGGCTACTTTCTTCTTCAAAACTGTCTGTGTAGATGTGCCTTGAATGTCACATGAGGACTGATACATGGAAAGGAAGTCAACTTCTCTTCGTATTGGATTTTACATCCAGCTGTAGGAGGATGACTTAAAGCGTACTGGGAGGGCCACAGAGTGCTCTCCCCAAAAATCCTCAATAATTTGCACATTTTGGAAAGTAGAAGCTTGTTTTGCTTAAACAAGGAAGATCTTAAACTATAAAGATCAGAAAGGGCTGGTATTAAAATAAAATTTGAGAGAATATGTAACTTTCTTTTTCGAAAGCAGTTTCTTCTAAATGTGTAAGATAGAAGTATTGAGTGGGTGTTCTCTCTCTTGCATACAAAAATGAATCCATTTCAGTCTTCACCGGTGTTTCACTGATTGGTTATTAAATACTTTTTTAATGAAATTGTATGATGGAGTCCTATCCTACCCAATTCTTTAATATACTAGTATATTTTACACAGAATTAATAAGACCATTTTTAGCATGCTGTGGTAGCTTTCTTGCACAACAATGTAAATTTAGAATTATTTTTTATTACAAAACACCCGTGATTTTAAAAAATTGTTCAAGGTAAATTTTTGTGTGTGTTTTTAAAGAATAATTTCAGCTTAGAGTAGTAAAT
>JAAGNO010005276.1:40231-63972 GCA_033439905.1 Ceryle rudis | reverse complement strand
CCCCTCATACCCCCCACACCCCCCAATTGCATATCATCCACTTGTCTTGTTCTCTTCCAGTTTAAGATGTTTCCCCAGGTACCAAGTGACTTCAGAGGTTCTTAACTGCCTCCCCACATATTTATCTAGTAAAATTTTAGCCCTCCTCTCTTGTTGCCCAATTTTAACTCCCTGTTATGGGTAGTTATGGGTGGCTTCAGGGAATGGGCCGAAGCAGGCTGCTACTCAACAGAAGACTGGGCAGTCACGTAGTAAGGAAAAGAAGCTCTGAGAAGACAACGCTATTGTTGTTATGGCTTGAGTATTGAGAATGAAGCTCTCGGGTGGGCTGGAGTATCAACCAGCACTGGTTCAGCTACTCTGTCTTAACTGCCTGTTGGTATTCCTTTCTCTGTTGTATTTTGGGCAAAACCCACGGAATAGTTGACTTAACGTGCAGTACCTTGTTTACTCTCACATAGTAAATATCTGTCTAGGACATCATTTGTATGGGATAGGATTGAATTTTTGTTAGCATCTGAACTGCAGGTACAAGTTTTGGCACATTATTCAAGTGCATGTTTTTATAGATAATATGTCAAGCATTTAATTACATTAATGATATATGCTGTCAGTTAACACTTGATATTGAGTATTTTCTCTGACAGACGATTTATTTTAAATTTGTTAATCCCTTGTTAACAATATAGAAGAATTTCCCCGTGCTGAAAATTCAAAAGAAAGTGATAACTTGTGAACATGCAGCAGTAGGAATAATAATTCTTTTGGGCACATTGATAGATTAACAGGCAGCAGAGATCATAAGGCACGTTTATAGATCTTGAGTCTATAGCTGAAATGTTTGCATATGGTAATAATTAAGCACCACAGTTAAAACTATAAAATGGCAAGTAATTACTTCATGGGGTTTGTTACAAAAGTTAGACTACACAAACAAGTAAAAATTGCAGGTTCTGCCCTTCTTTTTTGTTGTACTTACCGTTAATTTACGACTGCTATAATTTCAAGCTGAGAAAAACTGGTTTATTGCTAGGATGAACTGTAGTGTGCCTTTTAAAAGAGCATATCTTACAGCTTGCCAAGGCTTCTATCCTCTGCAAAGAAAACAAATGAAGTTCTAGTAACTGGTACAGCTTTATAGCTCTGTACATAGCATCCTTATCTAGCTTGCATTGTACTCGGCCCTACCTTACATGACACATTTTCTGTTAAAAAAGCAGACACAAACTTGAAGTGGAACCCGAGATGTATCAAGTTATGTGCAGTAATGCAAAAATCTGTTACTTTCCCTTGTATCTAAAGAATGTCTTGCAGCTGTTTGTGGCATGTCTTGTTTTCACATCTGCACGCATGCACGTACATGCAGTCTGATCCATGTACACCGGTAGCCATGGTGGTTTTCTACCATGTTGGATTAGGGATTGAGATTAGGGGTGATAACCAATTTTCTTTCTGCTACCTCATGTCAGGGCTGAGGTGCAAAAGCAGACTAATACCAGCAAGGTTTTATGCTGATTTTGTGACTGTGACAGGTATCGATTTGTGGGTATAATTGATCCTGATAGGGCTGCCGATTTTACTTAAAATGTCAGCTGACATTACTGTGCAAGATCTGACAAAGTAGCTGTGTGTACTGTTAGAAAGTCTTAACATGAGTTTTAGAGTCAGAAGAACAGTTCCTTCTTAGTGTTCATCAGTGGCCTTTCATAGCTGGACCACAAACCCATCTGTGTCTTTTAGTTATGGGCCCTTACTTTTTTTGTCTCCACACTAAGCCATATTCTTTTGAAAACAGTGTATATATAATCTTCTTAGGTTAGGTACATTTTCTAGGTTGATGCGAGTTACTGGAAAAAAAGTTCCTGACCCAAGGGCCTTTTTTCATGGATCTTATGACTATTTCCCATACCAGGATATTTTTACAAAACTACTGACTTTTTTTTCTGTCAAATATTGGTGTCTGCTGCTTTAGGTGAGTGAAGATAGAAGACTTTTGTTTGGCATCCCAAACATGATTGAATGAGAAGGAGTTTTGTGAAACCGTAAAAATACTGTGAATGTATTTTGACTTGATTAATATTTCAATTTAAAGGTTACTGTTAGCAAGACTGTTTCAGTTGCTTAGTATATGGAATTGTTTTCAACGTTTGTGTGAACTTGCTTAAATTATAAAGGGAATAATTTTCAGAATCGGGTAACTTTTTTTGCATATGCTTATTCTTAACACACGTGTGTTCAGTCCAGTGAAATACATATTAACATTCTTGCAGAAAATTTATTACAAAAAACATAATTATATAAGTAATTAGTTTTCATTTTGAACTGTGAATTTGTTTTATACTTTTTGAATTTGTTTTATATTTTTGATCTAAATACTAATACTAAAATCCCTTGGAATTATCTGTGATAGGTGTCTTTTGTTTTTTCCCAAGTGATTATTTTTACCACTCTGGGTACTATCTTTTGAGTATTGTTTCACAGGAGGCCGTGGTTCATGATCAGTAATGTCAGAACTCTTAACTGATGGATGACTTGAATCTGAATCAATTTGGCATGTTACTTTTCTATGTAGTATAAATGCATGTTATATAGCTTTTGTTGATAGGACATTTTTATGTTGGTTTCAATGGTCAGTATCTGAACTAACATAACAATAGCATGATATAGTATATCAAAAAATGTATAATCACCGAGTTAAGTCAAAACTATTTAAACAGAGATGAACTGGCAGATTGAGTTTGTGTAACTGTAATATAACAGAGCTTGCTTTCCAGTCAGCACAAGCACTTTTGAGTTGTAAAGCCAGATGGACTGTATTATTGAACCACGGCCTTTAGGCAATATGATAAGACCTCTTTGTTTACAGTTAAAATGTAAATATACTACATATTAATGAAAAACGCTGTGTGAAGATGGATTCATTTGCAGTTGATCGCACAACTATTTGGGAACTTTAGATTGCTGCATCTGATAAACGAAACTTTAATTATTTAACCTTTAGCATTATGCAAAAATGTATAGCATTGCTATATTGAAATTTATCTGATTTTATAAAAACAGACTAGTATAGTTAATTTTATTCCTTGTACATTTTTGTAATTAATGGAAACTTTTGAAGAGTGAAAATTTGTATTTTCATGGAGTAAATGGGAATGTTTTAAGTTCTGAGAATGACAGGTTGACCATGAAAACTATGTTTACTTTCAGAGAGAACAGGAAATGAGAATGGGTGATATGGGTCCTCGTGGAGCAATAAACATGGGAGGTAGGGATCTGAAGGAAAAAGGCTTCTGTAATATAAAATTTCTTTTTCTTTGGGACTGTACATGTTACTCAAGCAATATTAATTAGTGGCAATCAACTACTGTTAAGAAGGAGTAAGCAATATTAGGATATTTTTTCCAAAAATTTTTCTTCTGCATATTTTTCTTCCAAACAGCTGTTTTGTTTGGGGTTTTTTCCTCACCTCCCCCCCAGGGTGGATCTTTATATTATTGTTTTGACTACTTGTGGGAGAAAAATATGATGTGCACGTTAAGACAAAAAGGCTGGGAAAGATGATGCTCTAGAAATTATCTGATACAAAAGAGAAATTTTCTGTTCAGACAGTATTTGGTGTTCTTTTGGAGGGACAACTACTCAGAGAAGTTAGGGGTGTAGTAGCATGCACTGAAATGATGTAGAGCTTAAAATTGGTAAGTTCTTGTTGACATACCTGACGAAAGATTAATGAATAATGTGATTTGCATTCTAATCATTTATGGCAAGTCTGTACTTGCAAATATTCTCTGTTCACTTTTATGACTTAAAATATTATTACTGCTAAAAACTGTTACTATGAAGTCTAGAAAAGCACCTTCTTAATAATTAGTGCTTGGTCTGTATATGTAGACTGAAAACCATTTGGAATCTTACCCAGAATATCTGCTTTTAAACAAGACTGAAACTTAATATTATTATTTCATTAAAAAACCCAGATCTTACTGAACTGTATTAATTGTCAGTACGTATCTCTTGGAAGCTTCCTGAGGTTCGTATAAAATATATTAAGATGACAGTGTAAAGAAAAGGTAATTCTATTTTTGGTTTTAAATTTCCAAGTATATATAGAATTTAGTAAATATTGTTGCTTGCCCTTTTGTGTAGTGTGAATTTATAGACTAACGAATCTGCTTGGTTCAGATTTCAGATTCCATTATTTACCATTTCTTTGTATTTATTGAGAAATTTATAGCTACAAACTAGAAAAAGACTTTTTTTTTCCAGTGAAGATTAAGAGCTTTAAAAATAATTGTAAAGGAAAACACTGTGAAATAATTTACCTAGAGCATACATTGTGACTAATTTTTTAAATTATTTTATTTTATAGTTGTACTTTGGCATATTATTGCAGTGTTCTTGTAATTTTCATTTAATTAGGAGTCTTTGTAAATATTGATACTGTGCCAGTTGTCCAGATCCATAAGATACACTTTTTATAGCAATCAGTTCACAGCCTTTTTCTTGTCAGGTTTTAATACTTAAAAGTGATGTTCATCATAGTCTTGCATTGTAATCTCTGTGCGATTATTTAATTTTAAACTTCTTGCAAACTCTTTTAGAAATGTGTAGGTCAAAAGAAGTTACAGGTACAGTAATATTTTTTCATTTAAAAAGGGAAAAGTATCCATAACTCATAGGAAAAGATGGTGTTTGTTTCCACAGTGTCTGGCTTTTAGGTTAGCTCACTGTGGACATCTATTTATATATTTTTTTTTTTTCCCTTTAGCCTATTAACAGCCCCACCACTACAGCTAAAAAAACCTGACCCTAAAAACCTATAGTAGATCTTTAGTTGTTCATCTTAGCAGCCTTTCTCAACATTTCTGTTGGAATTGTGACTTTATTTTTAACTGACCTTTACTTGTACCTTTTGTGCTTTAATATCGTGGCACAATGGGGAGCTGGAGTATCTTTGGTAGTGGAAATATGTGCATGCTAGTGTTAGGAGAAAGCAAGGTACCTCTGATGGATTTAATTACTTTTGGGTTGACTTGGGCAGGACAACTCATTTTCATCGTTTTTGCAGCAGATAAGTGCTGAGAGAATCTATATTCCTCACCATACCGTTTAACTAAGTGGGTCTGTAATGCTAAGTGCAGCTCATAGCTTTTTTATATATATATATTGAGAGGGTTTCTTTAAAACTATCTGTGCGTTGATGAAGTTAAAGTGTACTTTTTCAGCTCTCCAGGTTGCAGAAAATTACTTGTTTTAGTGTCTGTGCATTGTGGCATGAACACTGATAATTACTTTCCATCTGTGCTGAACTTGGTCTAGTGAGTTAACTGCTAACATCAGTGTCCCACCAAAAAAAAAAGAGGCAGTCAAGGGTTTAAGCTCTTAAGGTCTGCTTTTGGAGTTAAGGGAAGTTCTGAGCTATAGCTAAAAATGCCCTAGTGGCCTCTTGCTGGAACTGTGCTGGGCCCCACTCATTGCATTACACTCCCCAGTTGTCTTCCTGTCAGAACTGACTCTGCCTGCAACTTAATAGTATAGAGGTTTGATAGTATAGGTCACTATATACATCACCCTTGAAGTGGTATGGGTTATACAGAAGAATAGCACTTTGTTGCAGTTGAGACATGACTGAACACTACCTGTGTGTGGACAGCTTCATAAGCTTGGCTAGGCTGGTGAGCCAGTAACTGGTAAATGAGCATTAACTGCTTTTAGTTAACAGCACTACTATCAACGCAAAGCACTGCCATCATAGTCCTTCAGAGTACCTCTAGGCTCTGAAAATAAAGATTTCTTCTTAAATTGGCATTTTAGACTTCTTTTTCTTCCATATTTAATCACTGAATGCATGACACTAAAACAATGGTTTTGGGCATATTCAATTTAATTGTCTTGAATCGTAGCCCAGTCTTCTACCGGCTACATGAACTGATCATGCTTGTGGGTCGGTAAGGATCATCAGACTTGTGCATACCTTTGATTTAGCTTAGTATCATAGGGAGCAGTCTTGGACTTTCTCATTACTAAGCTCAAAAGAGTTATTTTCGGAATTACAGGGTTTTTTCTTCTTCTGTTACTTATAATAAACTTAGCGCTTGATGTGCGCTACTGTGTTGATGGATTGTTTTGGATAAGCAGCTTGCAGTTGGCCTAATATGTATGGTCAAGCCCAGGTCTGCACTTTAAAGCAGTACTATCTTGGATACAGTGGTTTCACTGACTGCTGTGATATGTGCACTTAGGGCAGGTAATAAAGATGCAATTTTGCATACCTGCAGTTAGCCATAACACTGTATCTGTGCTAATGGTCTGCTTACAATGATGTGCATTTACCTATTCATTACTAAAGAAGTTAAAGTTGTGATGAGAGGTGAGAGGTTGATTTTTGAAATAAAGATAAATTTATTGGTCTAGTAATATGTCAGGTTTCTTGATATTCTTGTATATTGTCATGAATTAAAATGTAGACTAGATGCCAAAGGCATGTTTTCTTCCATTATCAAATTTTGGACATGCACTTCTGACTGAAAAGGGTGGATTATTTTGCACAAGTGAAGAAACCCCATCACCATTAGTCTTAAAGCTGATGCTATTTTGTAATAGCAGATGTAAATTTTATATATGTAATCAGATATTTTTCTTTCTTACAACAACTTGAGAAGGTGTTACGAAGGCAATTTTACGTACCTGTTGAGTATGTTAGAGTGTTAGAGGGTACTGTAGGAATGGAGTTTCCTGCTTTTCTACCTCTTATTTTGAATCAGAATTTGGAGGAGACCATTCTGCCACTTCTAGCAAAACTTTGCTTTATTTTCTGATACTATAATAAATTACACTTAAACACAATATTTATTCATGCCATATTATAAATAATTTGCGGTGAAGTTGAGTACCATCTCTGGTATTGCGTTTAGATGTTAGACTAACTATACTGTAACACTATATACAGTTAATGTAATACTGGTGGAACAGTTCTTGCAAATATATATTCATCTGTCATGATTGCTAAAGAGCCAGGTTGCCTCATAGCTGCCAATTGCTTCAAAAGCACTTGAGATTTTTGCTAATTTGTGGTGTGTATACTGCATATATATGCTATATGAACAACTTCAGTTCAGCTATATTTAGCTGTAAAGTTCAAGATTTTCAAATATACAAGGCAGATTATGTAATGCAAAATTGCATTAATGAAAATCTGTTTAAAAGCAGATGGTTGAGATAAATGTACAGTCTCAAAGAATTTTTTTTATTTCAAGTACTGGAAGTCTTGTACATTTGGCTTTTTAAATATTGTAAATTGTTTGTTTATTCTTGTAAAATTCAGATAGGACAGCTCTAAGTATAGATTGTTTTGCATAGATGCGTTTAGCCCAGCACCTGCTGGTAACCAAGGCCCTCCTCCAATGATGGGTATGAATATGAACAACAGAGGAACTTTACCTGGCCCTGCAATGGGTCCTGGTCCTTCCATGGGACCAGAAGGAGCTGCAAATATGGGAACACCAATGATGCCAGATAATGGAACGGTGGTAACGTATCACACATTTAATTACTTTGAATAGCTGTCATGTCTCATGGCCCTTTTTTGTTACCAAAGATATTTTCACACTAAGGACATTTTAACGTGTTTTGAATTTCTTTAAAAGTAATTGATAAAACCTGTCCATGCAAATAATTCACAAAACAGAAGGGCAGTCTTTATTTGATAGCACTATGAAAATCCTTCTTTCTCTGGGAATGGGGCGAGTTCTGTGATTGGTAACCAGATAAATTGAGGTTAGAATGTATAGTGCTTGTGGCGAAACCTTGCGTGTATGACAGTCATGAAAAAGTCACTGATAGAAGGAAATATTTTCTGTGAAATGAACTACATGTAGCATCTGACTTTTTTCTTTTGTGAAACTAAATTCTGTGTATTAGCTTGTTGAGGTTTTTGATGAACAGTTAAATGTTGGAAGCTATGTAGTGTGAAGATATCTTTGTGTAAACTTATTTTTTTTAAAGCAACTAGTGTTTTTGGTATTGCCTTTCTAACACTGTTGAAAGCAGATTATGACAGTAACTATGCCACTTAGAAAATAAGTATGACAACAGCTGTTAGGAATAACTGTCATATCAGTGCAGGATGAATAATACTGTCCAGTTGCCAGGGGTGGTAGGGAATGTCGTCTTGATAAAGAATTCTAGATACAGAGAGCAGGTACACTATTGGGGTGCAGTTAAAGCACTAGCCATTTAGGCTCTGTTCTCACAGACAGTCACTTTTCCTAGCTGTAATGTCTTATGTAGAGAAACAACTATATTTTAATCTGATTTTTGGATATTTTTCAGTATTCAGTAAATAGATACTTGGGACATTCTAGTGGTGGTGTGATATAAAGGAGCATATAATATAAACAGTGATTCCATCATAGTTTTATTGGACCACAGAAATATTTGTAGCCATATATTTTATATATGGCTTCTCAACAGTATCCATCTGAAATTGAGCAATCTGTATAGTAAAGTTTAGACAAAATCCTTTGTTCCTTAGAGGAAAATGAGAATTTGATTAAGCAGAGACTGCATAGTGAGCCTGATCTGTACCACTTAGAGGGGAGGATCTCACATCACATAGGAGCCAGCTCATTTTATCAGTTGTATCATTTCTCACAAAGCGAGGGGGATGCTTTTCACACAGTACTGTTCAGAGAAGCTTTTGCTGGACACCACTGAGTGACTGGTCACCTCTGGAACATTCTCTTGTGATTATATTAACACTGAAAAAGAGATGTAAGGAAAAGAACATGGTATTGTAAATCATGGTATCTATCTCAAACTGTTGTTTTTCTACAGAAAGTCATTCCAGGTATGGAAATGTAGGGAATATAGTGACACTTCAAAATGCATGTTTAAAATTTTTTGTTTTACTTGCATTTTCTTCTGCATGCTACCAAAGGACGAATTAGAAGCTTTTATTTTATTTGTGTTTCGTTTGGTTGCTTTTTTTCACTTTGGACTTTCTTTATTTTGGGGGCAGGCTGTTACAGAAAGGCATAGCCTTAATGTATTTTTCCTGTTGCTGGAAAGACACTTTAAAGTTCTTTTGAGGGCTGTCTACTAAAGTACTGTAAGAGTTAACTTCTACTGAGGGAATATGCTTTATAGACCAGAATTACAGTTAATTTTTTTAACTGGATGTTTTTCTGAAGCCTTTCAGGGGAAAGGTGGAGCAAACTTCTTTTTGTTCCACTGCATTCTTGAAAACACAGATTATCTTCTAACATAACACTTTAAAAATAGCTTCCCTTCTCCCATACTTTATTGTAGGTAGTTAATTACTGCAGTTTTCTTACTAGCTGGACAGAACGGTCCTTATTGGAAAGAGGACATGATTTTTTTGTCCAGAAGTCAAATGGTAAAAATTATCAGGAGTGTGTGAAAAGTTATTTGTTGAATTAATTTCCATTTCTAACAGGAGTTAAAGATAATTTTTTAACAGTTTAATCAGTGCTGCAGATTTTAAGGTACTTTGAAGCAGAGGTAGATCTTTATGCAGCTGTTGAAGTAACTTTTTCTTACTTGATGTCAAATGTTTAACAGTGCACTTATATACAGTGATCTAAGTTGCATATATTTTTATCTATATAGATATAATGCTGTTTTAAAATAGTTTTTACAAGATTTATCAGACTTCAGAACTGTTGAGCTCTACTACTACTAGGAGTTAGACTTTCAGAATAATTCTTCTCTGATTTGGGCATATAAATAAAATTCTAGTTTTGAATGCTGTTGCTGAACTCCGAATACCTGGGCAGTTAATACAGATCTCTACAGAAGGAATTTCTTCTGAGAGCATAACTGTCCTCAGAAGGTGAAGAGTTATTTCAAGATCTGGTTTTACAATACATCTATGCTTTTAATGGTTTGTTATGTTGAGCTAATGTTTTAAATTTAATCATGTGGGAGTCTATTTTTAAACACTTGCATAAATAATGAAGTATAAGTGTTCAGATGCATGTTTTCTGTTTTAGGTCTTAATTGCTATAGCCAAATAAATCTGTGTCAGCACACAAACCTTTATTAATACTAGACACAGAATGAAGGAAAATAAATGTGTAACATTAGCTGGATTTTCATTTTATATTGATACTTCAGATTAAGCTTTAGATATATAGCAAACTATTTTAAATTTAGGTATAGTCCAGTTACCCATTTTATCACTAGTTGGACTGGGTCTTAAAAGTCTAACTAAAGATTCTTGAAGTGCCATGCAAAAGCCTGACTCCAGGTAGTATGGACAGGTATGTGGGTATTTAAGCCTTCAGGTTACATTGCTATGAAAAGAACAAACCTGCAGTCTCTAGAAATACAAAAGCTGACAGCTGACTTTTTTCCTAGTTTGACAATGATTCTGTGTCTTAATTTATTCAAGGGAGAAGCACTGTAGTTGGTATGTAAGGCAGAATAGGGCTCAGGTATAAAATTAATCGTTTGCTGTCTCTTCTGTTACATAGAGAAAATGTATTGCTTCAGATGTGCTTGAAAGGTCGAAGTTGCATTCAGTGCCAGAGTCGTTCTTAATACTTTTTAATTTTTAATTTACTTTACAAAGTTGGAGCATAACATTAGCACTCTTTAATTTCCAGCTCTTTTTCCATAATAACTAATTGAATTGCTCCTTTCTTCCCTCTATGTGTGATCCTGATTCTGCTGGACTATCTGCTGATCTTCATGACATCATCACTTGTGGTTTTTGTTGTAACTCACATTTGGCATGTTCCAAATGGACTTGTATTAGCATAATGAGAGATTCCCTCAAGGAGGTCCATCACAGATGGGTTCACCTCTGGTTAGTAGAACGGGCTCTGAAACTCCTCAGCCGCCAATGAGTGGTGTAGGTGCCGTGAGTGGTGGACCTGGTGGCTTTGGTAGAGGAAACCCAGGGGGCAACTTTGAAGGACCTAACAAGCGTCGCAGATACTAAAACTTATTTCATTCCTTACTGTTTAGAAATTCCAGTAAAACTACAGTGATATGCCTTTATAATTTTAGCTGTTACCTGAAGACGGTTTTATTGTTATTGTAGTCTTTAAAACGGTTTCTTTTGTAAAACTTTTTTTGTATTCAGTCATAGGCTTTGTAGTATAGAGCAGAAGTGATGCGGATCATGATGTAAGGCAATGTGTTTGTGACTAGCAAAATACAATGTGTGACTATGCTGTAAAACGTGCAGTTAATCTGATTACAATAAAATATAAAAATCACTTGAAAGGATTTTGGGAATGTTATTACTAATACTGAGTGAAAATAATTTTGTGCTTAATTATAAATGGCATAATTTTCATTCTTATGTAGTTTCTACTGTGTCAACAACGTTCCATTAATAGTGAGTCTGTGTATCTAAACTGCACGTTGCAGTACGTACTATGAACATTTTATAGCACAACTGCTTTTCTTTGTCTTCTGAAGAACATAAAGTTTTATACAAAGCATTCTCAAGGATACTGTGTCCTTGCATCTCAGTCTCCCTTTGCAATCTTAGTCTGCTAAAATAAGCTTATCAACAGAGTATATTCTTTACTCATCACTGGAAAAAAATTTTTGGGAAAAAAACCACCTTTGGAAAAGGAATCTGTATGTATGCTTTATTCATAACAGTATGAATGAATGTACCTAAACCATATGTGTACAGAAGCAAAACTGTTGTGACATTTGTGCGTTCTACTGCTTGTTAAAGGATCTTAACGTTGCAAGGAAGGAGACATTCATGCAAGCTGATTTAAAACCTTCTGCTGTGTAATGCATCATTATAAAGTATACATTCCCCTCCATTGGTTGGTTTGAATAGAAACAAGTCTGTTATCAATGATTAACTGTTTAGTTAGGAAACAAATAACACATTTTTCAGTTAAAAATAATTGTTCACTTAGAGTAGTACGCATTTAGAAGGATTGCACGAGTATTCTTGTTAAATACTTTACAGAATGATGAAAATGACGGTTTCCAACACAACTCGGGCTAGATTTGCTGATTGAGCATTAAGCTAAAACATACTGATGAAAAAGGTATGGGGAAGCTTATTATGATTCAGATTTTTGTCAGTCATGGAAGGTGATGGAAAAGATCTATTGGTTCTATTCCAGTAACGGCAAGATAGTAGGGATATTTTCGCTTACTATTACATTTGTCTGTGCAAATTAGTTGTAAAATATTAGTGTTCTGTTTTTATCGGTTCACTTTTTCAGAAACAAATTACTAAAATTTCTCTGCATGAATAGTGATACTAAATCAATTAAAAACTGATTTGAGATGACATGGTGCCCTAATTATATTGAAATGGTATGTGTGAAGCTCAAAGCATGGGATACAGGCAACAGGGAGAGCATGCACGTTACTTCTTAATGTAGCAGTGATCGTCATGGTCAATTGAGTTGTGAGCAAATGGGAAAATTGCAGCATTGACGGTATTTTGGAAGTACTGCTATTCAAATTGCCAGTGTTACGTGGCTTAAGATTGTTTTCATGCAATTCAGGAGTTATCACGTGTAGGTCCTTACTTGTGACATCTGTAACCACTAAGCATTTCCCTCTAGGCTCTTTCGAATGTTGCCCTTTTTTGTTTGACTTGGGATATGTGCCATGCTTTATAGCTTGTCGTGCAGTAGTGAGTTAGCTTTAAAATCTGAAATACTCTTTCCCTTACTTGATGTATGTATCATGTTTCAGCACTCTTTCTTCCAAAGAAAGCCCTGCAACTGGTTTTACTTAGCACACTATTCCTGAAACTCAGCATTTGGAAAAATTGCTGTTTATTTTCACCAGGTGTAAACTAGTGCTTGCACACAGCAACTACTTAAGCTCTGCTTTGGTGTACTGCATTCAGTTCAAAATGTAGTTTACATTGGTGTCTAGTAAGGTGTCTAAATATTTGATAGCTTTTGTCTCATCTTTTCTGCCCCCTTATATGTGGCACTTTTTATGGGGATTGAGAAAATACCGTTGTGAGTTGGTAATTCCAAACTGTGAAGCTGTAAGGGGAATGCATTTTAACTATAACTTGAGCTAAATGCAAGAGGTCTGTTCAGTTTCTCAAAGAAAAAGGCTGTGTCATATAGGCCTTTTGGCTAACTCCTGTGTATTTGTTTAGATATATACACCTTCACCCTGCAGTATCCCAGTATGTTGCAGAAGTACGTTAAGTATATCAAATCTGCAAAAAGTGCTTCATTCTAGCCAGCCTCATGCTATTTTAAGTGTGTGTTTATTGCACTGCATTTTTACTAGAAAGCAGAGGTATGTATTTGAAAGTTACTCTAGATTTTAATTCATATTGGTGATTTTTGAAAATAAATTTGGTGATTTTTTCATTCCACAGCTGTAAGCCACCCTTTCTGTAAAACTCTGACTAGGATGGCTCTGCTGCATGGTAGGAGTTGATTTGTCTGCTGCAGAGAATTTATTGCAGAAAATCATCTAATCTCTGTAACTATCCATGAATCAAGCCTTGTAAGTCCTAAAAAACTCCTACACTATAATATTGAATTTGGATACACTTGAAAGATTTCACGAAGAATACTTATTGTAGCTGATGACAGGCTGCCAAATTCTGCTCTTAAAAGCTTTCTAAGGGCTGCTTGGCCATGTGGATTGTATACAGTTCAACTATAAAGGCGGTGATTTTTTGGTTTTGCCATATGTGGTAGTAACTGACTCTAGTTATAGGATAAACACGTTACTTTATTATGAAAGGGGTGGTCCTAATTTGTTTCCTAAAAATAGTATCTAGATGTAACCAAGCAGCATTTTTGCTTGAAGGAAATGCCCATTGTGCAGCAAGTGATTATTTTTCTTGTTCCTCCTTTGGCTGATCGGTTTACAAATTTTTTTTGTTCTTGGTCGTACTTAAGTTTTTAACTGTCTGGTCCGTTTGACTAGAAAGCATGGGGAAGTCCTGACTCTTTCTGCTGTATGCTGTGGTAAAACAAGCTTGGAAAGGATATGAAATTGACAACTACAATGCACTTACTTTTGGTTGTACTTACTGAGGTTTTTATATTATTCCTGAAATTTCAGTGTAAACGTCTTAATTTTCCTGTGAGATACAGTTCTACTACTTAAAGATAGAAAAGCTTTACTCTTCCATTTAAATGAGAGGAAACATACCACCACCAGAGTCCAGCTTGTCTGACAGCTTTTGTCACCTCATGAGGGTGAGCTGTTGGGCACTTAAAGTAAAATTCAGTTTGGTTGTTAGTCTCTTTGTAGCTCTGGCCAGTGTGCTCATTAGATAAAGCACATTGATATCTTGTGAAAGTTGGTGGTGATTGATACACTTAACTATGTATTTCCTAAGAAAAATAGAAGTTACTATGGATTACCTAGAAAGAAAATCCCTGACCTTAAAAGTTGTTTTATTTATTATCCACATCTCTCTTACCCAATTGGACATAAAAATACGATGAACTGGAGACTCTTATTATTAAAACAAGAGTAAAAAAGATGGCAAGAAGACAGTATGAACTAAGTATTACATTAATTTCGACTGTAATCCAGTAGGATTTTATAGTATGCATTCTTTAAGAGCATTCTGATCTAAAGTATACTGTCATATTTTAAAATGTTGTACCAAACTAATTTTTCCCCTTTCTACTTTTGATTTTAGATTTTTCACTTGAGAAATAGAATAATCTGTAATTACAAATTCATTTGAAAGATAACTAAATACAAATTTATTGACTTTTATGAAGTGCTGATTGTTAAATGGTCACAATCTGCCTTGAGATGACTTGGCCCCAAAATGCTGAAATAACCAATCTACAGGAAGATTGTCAAGTGAAAAAAACCAAAACCCCTTAGGCCTTTTGAAGGGAGAATATGCTTTCAGGTGACATGTTCAGCAAATGAGCTGTGTGCTCTGATGGTATGAAGCTCATTTGACGTAAGCATGTTGTGAAAACTAATTTTTTGGTGTACTTAATATAATTTTTTTTGTGTAACAAGTTGGTTTGTATTTCGTCCCTTTGCAGTAAAAAAAAAAAAAGGTCAAAATATACTGATTGAGCTATTGAAATAGCAGGGAAGGCTGGGTAACAACTAATGAGGTCAGTTCGTGTTGGATTGAAAACGTGAATGGATTCTCAGTCCCATTCCTGAGGCTTGAAGTGGTGTGTGTCCATGGGTGGTTTTACAGAGTCTTCATCCAGCATCTCATGTTAGATTGTGTTTGAGATCAAGACTGGGGGACTTGAGAGAGCATATAGTTCAAATGCCATTTAATTGTCTTCTCAGGAGCCCTGAATTTATTAATTTGGGTGCTGTACTGTCATTAAGATGCAGAACCATCTTGAGATTTGGTGCTTTCATTCGGCTGTTAGCTCACTTCTAGCATGAGGAAATACCCATTCAAATGTACCTGAACCTTGAATAGTGAGGAGTTAGGGAGTGTGGCCTGTGGGAAATACAGAGGTTGGACATTACTGCTTTAGTGATGCTGAGTGCTAATTTAGAGGCAAATGTTGGACTGCATTGTCCCAAAAGCATTGTCTTTCTTAAAAATCCATTCAGTGACATGAGTACTTTAATGATTGACTAAAAACTTGCGATACTTAATGTCAGGTATAATTTTTCCCATTGTATGGGCTTTTTGTTGCCTTTTGGGATATACCATAAAATAGCCTTAGTATGTGGTCTCACCAAATTGGCATTGTGCTGTTATGAAGAAATCTGTTTTACTAATAAGTTTTTGGGTTTTTTCCCCACAAAATTTTAAAAATCATAGCTGCCGGTGTTTCAGATTTTCCACAGCAATACATGGAATACTGGGGTTTATAAATACTGTGTCTAAAATGTAAGTTGTAGAATAGATAAAATGAGCATTACATTTACAAGAAAGCAATATTTTTTTATTTTAAATGCATGGAAACAAGCCCTCAATGTGTGCATTTTCAGTGGGATAGATTTAATAGGTCTTTTCCATCTTGAACTTCCTTAAGCAACTGTGAAAATGGATATAATTGAAATTTGGAGTGTTTCATGTTAATGACCTTGGCCTGACTTCTAAAAGCAGTAAGAGATGGGTTTCTTCTGAAATGCAGTTCAGACCAGTAACCATTTTGTCTCAATTGAAGGAACTATTCAGGACAGTTTGTTCAGAGACAAACATAGCATACTTACAGGTAAAACCATTTTTTAAACTTTTTCATACAATAATTATTTTATACCAAATTCATCAAAAGAAAAAAAAAATCTTCATAAATATGGGTAAAAACTTAACTGATTTGTATGTAGTCCTCCGGTAGAGGACACAACGTTCATAAAGAGGTATGAGATTCAAAAGGAATGTAATTGGGCTACTGCATACACATGTTGATAAGGTTTTTTCCTTTGTTTTGGTAAATGGTTTGTCTAGAGCTTCCATTGTTCCTAGTTTTACTAGTGTGCTTTTCTATCCTAATTTCTGTAGAGTAAAGCATAGCTGTGTAATTTGAATTGATATGTGAACTGTATGCGGGATGTTATGTGTTGACTTGAAAGAAGCTCAGTGAGAATAAAAATACTGTTCTTGCCTTTAATTTCTTAGTTTAAAAAAAAAAAAAAGCATAGAACCTTGAGCAGGGATAAGTGTGAAGGGTCCTATATGTAAACTGAAAACTTACGGGGCAGGAGGAATAAAGTAACATAATAAAAATGGGAGAAATGTGGTTTAATTTCGTATGTCTTCATCAGAGTACAAAAATAACCTTAAAGCTTATATATATATATTAAACCCACTAATTTTCAGTGGAAAAAGTGGAAATACCACTTAGACTAATGTCTTGGATTTTTTTAAACTTTTGAGTTTAGTGTTGTGCAGATGGCCAAGGAGTATCAGAAAAACTGAAAAGAATTAATATTCTAAAAATTTCTTAATATTCATGGATGTAGGGTGGGGTCATTGCAGTTGGATATGTTTCTTTGTTATTGTTATGAAATTGTTCTGTAGGACTTGATTTTTTTTTTTGGTGGGTGAATACAACAGCTGTATACAGCGTACACACCTCATTGTCGTAAGTATGAAACAGAGGAGTTTAAGATTGTTAGCCTCTCATCAAACCCGTGAGAAACCAGTCTTATAACTACATGTCATAGCCAGAGAAGCACCGAACAGAAGGTGGTGTAAAGGAAAATAAAATAGTGACTATTTATTAGCAATTATGAGAGAGGATTAAGATATTTTCATTGATTAGGTTTTTTGCCTTAATTTCACTGCCATAATTGTTTTAATTATGTGAAAATGAAGGTAATTTAACTCTCAGTATTTGAAAGAAGGAACACCCCACCAAAACCGAACACCTCTCCCCGCAAAAGAAAACAAAACACAAAGCTGTAGTGCCTAATTCCCCCAAGCAAAACAGGTGTGCCCTCTTTAAATAACCACATATAGCAAGTTGGAAGAGGAAATGTAATAAATGTAAAAAGATATAAAAGTTAGGAGGCTTTATTGTAATTGTTTTTGCAGCTGTTTGCTCTCAGTGTTTTGGTAATGATTTTTCTTCTAAAGCTACATTACTCTTCAGTATTTGCTATAAAAGGATTTATTCTGCAATGCTGTTACTAAGCTTTAAGTATTTTTATCTAGTGTAAAATTGCAGGGAAAAGAAGACTATATAATTGAGCTATGGCAGTACTATAGAATACAGTCTTTGCCAGCTGGAAGTGGTTTTTCATGTTGCTTACAAATTTTTTATGTATTTGAATGCTAATGGGAAATTTGAAATCTTTGTGTTTGTATTTAATTTACTACATGGATTCCTGCAAATGTGAATAGCCCTTTGCCGTCCTTGGTGCTTTCTCCTGCTTCCTGCCTGCTTTGTGCCATCCTCACATCTCTGTGCCCATGCAGCGAGCAGGGTAAAAGAAACCCAGTGGAAATTACTGATTATGGTCTTTTTAGTGTGGAAGGAAAGAACAGCGAGGAATGGGGTGTAAGACTCTTCATAACTGTGTGGACATAGGTTGGTTTGTGCGGTATCTATACGCTACATGAGAATGTACTTTATGTTCTCACTAAGTGAGTTTAGATGACTTTACTTCTAAGAAATACACAGCTTAAAACAAATAGGTAAGAAATACGTTGAGGGCTTTAGATGTCTGAATAGCACAGTTATGTTTTACATTCTTCGTGATAGTTGGCACAAGAGAGCTAGTATTTGAAGTAATGAAAAAAAAAAGTACACAAAAATGTTGAGACAGATTATACGTGAGCTTGATGTGTCCACTTTCTGCAGTTGCCAAGAAGGCTACACGCAAGAAATAAAATATGAAAAAGTGTTCTTTATGATTTCTTCAGCAAAGATGATATACACAGTTGTTTTAGAGAAGCAAGACTACACATGTATTTTTTTTCTTGGAAGAAGTTACGTAAACTGCACATGCAAAGATGGGAAATGCTGTCTTTGAAAATGCTGATTTCTTCATTCTTTGATGTGATAGCATTATGTTGTGCCATGTAGTATGTTCTGCTTTTAAAGGACAGAGCATGTGAAAGGTAAGCTGCAGCTCCAGTTTTAATCAACTTAAAATCAAAAGCCTTCTCCTGAAGCCACAGAAGTAAAATTTCAATAATGAAACAGTAGTTAATCTTCAGTTTTGTGCTTCTAGAACTTCCAGCATTGTATCATTAGCAGTTCCACAGGTGACATTTTCAGAACCAGAGCTGTGCCAAATAATAGAAATAAAGTTTCTGCCTTAGTTTGTGGCGAATGTAATTTATTAAATTTCAAAAACAGAATGTTCGGTGTTTAGAAAGTGTGTTAAATAATTGTCATACATCAAATTACTGGTTTAAAAGTGAAAATTATGTCAACTGGGCAGCTGGAATGGCTATGCTTTTAGAACCATTTTGGTATATGTGCCAGTTTATCGTTGCCATGTTACTCTTTGTGTAGTTTCTGTACTATCACTTAATGCATGTTCAGCATCATGTTCACATCACCGTTGTTTCACATTTTATTCACACTGCTGAATGCAAATGTTTGTAGGAGGTGGGGTACTAGAGCATTTGTTTAGTATTATGTAACTTGTTTAGGAGGGTTTCTCATTCCTAAGCTTGCTTTCTGTTTTGTGTTCACTCTGCATGTTTTGTGCAAAAGACGCTTTTTCTATTGCATATGGAGAAAAGTAGCAAGTCATGAAAATGTGTTTACTAGGAGAAGTCCAGGATGCCTCTTATGGCTGGCTCAGGAAAATGAAATCGCTTGGTATGCTTTCATGCATGATTACATCTGGATTTTTTTCCTGTTTAAAGCCCATTTCAGTATTAATGTTGAAGTCGTGAGTTTAGTTTCCTTAGATAAGCTGGTTTTAATCACAAACGTGTACAAGTAAAAAATCACAAGTAATGTTTGCTCTGAATAGTACTGTAACTCCCCAAGTTGTATTAAACATTAAAAAAATAATTAGTTTCAGTTTCATCATTTTTAAAATGAAACTTTAAAAATTGTATTGAGTGAAAGTAAGCCAGGCCACTGGGGGGCAGGGGGTAGTACAAAGCTGCGGAGAGATCCCACGCTCTGAGTTACACTGTGTTACTGAGCATGCATTTCGTTACTTTTAAATTGGGACTGTTGTGCCAAACTTTGCGATAAAGACTTTAACAAGAAACATAATTTGTCTTATTTTACCCAGCTGTAAGTATTAATGTATCTTAGCTTACAATGTATTGTTAACATCTTAAAACCAGAACTGGTTAGATTAGGCACATGTACTTCACTGGAGATGGTGGCATGTAGTGTGAGTATCAGAAATAGGATAATGCAGGTGATGGTAGTTACTGAAGATTGGTAAGAGGTTGTGCCTTTAAACCTAGTTAAATAAAAGCTGATCTTGAGCATTACTCTCACTACCTTTGAAATTAATTTTTTCATATATGTTTTTCTTCTTCCAGTTCACTATACATCTTAATTTCCCAGGTGTCTGATATTTTTGGGAAGCAAATAACTGATTTTAGAACTTGGGGCACAGAACTTTGATACTACATTTGCACTTCTGTTTTATTGCTGTAGTAGTCACAGAAGTACTCACAGGTTTGAAAGTGTGTTATTTTGCAGGAGGGTAAGAGATTGGTTAGTATATCTTGCTTAATTCTTGAGCCCTCAGGTGGGAAAACTGGTAATGTAGAATCTTCTTCATGATACTGTTATTAAAAAAAATAAGTTAAAAAATCTAGTCTCTTCAAAACTGCCCACTGTTGAGTAAGCTGAAAGGGATGGGAAAACTTGTATTTTACCAGAGGTCTTGCATATTTATGCAAGTTTTTGAGCCCTAAATCTTTCACTGCATTGACAGTGAGGATATTTAGACTCAACTGTAACCTTCTGTTAGTATTATGTCGAAAATTCTTCAATCCTTCTGCAAAGGTTTAAAAGTGATGTGAGGACATAATGTGAAATACTGACTATAGGATTGGGCCAAATCATTCACCTTTGAAGATTGTCACTGGCCTGCTGTGGGTATCCTTGTCCCTTCCACTTAAGACTTTGTTTCCTATTCTGTGTTTTAGGTTTTCTGTTACTGTAAAAGGCTAACTTTTCCTGATGATGTGGGAGATACAAGCTGTATAAAACTTTACATGGGTGTTGTAATACTAAACTTGATGGAAATGAGTTAAAGGAAAGAATCAGATGTCAGAATCATAGTAAAACCAGTTCTTCAAATTATTTGTCAAGTAACTACATACCTCTTCATATGTGTTTTGCTGGTATATTAATATCATGTATGTATTCTTAACCTGTTGTGTCACTTAAAACCTTTTATAGCTCTTCCTGAGGGGAAATAAAAAACCCCTTTGTTCTGGATTAATTTAAAGCTTCTCTTTTGTGTAAATCACTACACAGTAATTGTCAGAATACTTGAGTACTTAAAAAAATAAATAGGTACCCTTTCTTGGTTCATGGGTGTGTGAAAATAATAATATAGAAAAGTAAAAGTAGATAAGCCCTCTTCATGGTTTTACAGATGGGAGATAGCAGGGTGGAAAAACATGAAGATGTGGTTTGACCCTGTCTTTCAGTTTTTCTTCTAAAAATTTTAAAGCTACCATAGAATTAAAACTTCCAAATCTGACTCTTGATAAAGTTACCTAAAATTCTTAAATGTTGTTCAGAGCTCTGCTATACATGAAACTAGTTCAATGTATACATGCAAATAAAATGCATACTGTAATGGAAAAAATAAGTCTGAAAGCCTGTGGTCCATTAAGATATGGAGAAGAGTAACGTTTTGGGAAGTTGGCTATATTTTCTCATCCTTTTAGGTTTTGTCTGCATAATCTTAAAGGAACAGAGGTGGAACTTCATTAATGACATGCAAGGAAAGGCTAAATATACAAGTCAAAATTGTGCTGGGAAAGGACTGAAGTTCAAATATATATAACTTAACGTACCAATGCTTCCTGCTTAAAACCAAGTGCTGCCCAAATCTGATCCTGCTCTTATTGCAGGAGAGAGTCATCTTTGCCTTGATCATGACAAAAGAATAGGACTATCAAGGTTTAGGTTTATGAAGAACATGATTATCTTGCCATAGTGATAAATCTCAGTGGTTGAGCAGTTAGCACCTGAGGTAACTTGTCTGCTGCTTGGGTATGTACAGCTACGTGACTGTCACAGGCTTCCCTGGACTTTGAATATGGTAGTGCCTTTGGTTGTTTCAGCAGTTGATTCACCTGCCTCAGTTGTTGAAGTTCCTTTATGACTACGAGGGTGTTCTTCAAAATCTTCATCTCTTCTCCTTAGTAAATTTCAGTTGCCCAGTGTGGGGTTGAAGGTGCTATAGTCCTGCAGCAATTAAATCAGCATTTGCTCGTGCCAGCTACAGCCTTCTTAATTTACACCTTTCCAGTCATTGCAGTGTGCTTGCAAATGTTACCTTTCATGAATAATAAATATGGTATTCTTAATGAGGTATTGATCTGAGCAAGCTTGAGTAGAGACTTTAAATATATACAAATTTTCAAAAACACTAAACTGGTTACACTTGAATGACAGAGATTCCTTTGATAAATCAAGGTGTTCTAAAGAAAATAGATCTGTTGGATTATTATTTCAGTCTGATATTCTGACTTTATTACAAAGTTGTGAAGACATGGTTCTATCTCCAGGTGCTGAATTTCCTTTTTTTATACTATTTGGATATCTGCATTTGTTTTAGCTTACACAGTGTGATGTGAAATATATCACTCAAATTCTGTGCATAAAAATATACCCTGTCGGAGCATAGTCAGCAATCAGATGCTGATTTTTGCACAGCTCAGAATGAAAGTTGACTGAAAATATGTTTTTAAATAAGGTGGAAATAGAAGTTGTGAGAAGGCAAGAACAAGATTGAGCAGAATAGAACAAACTGTGAGCGCTCTGAAGATGGTCTGTAAAAAGTAGTGGAAGAATCTGGTAACGGGTAACTACTGTTCTGTTAACCTTTCAAAGAAACTGATGGATCAGTATGCAGAACTTCGGTTTGAAGTGCGGACTTCGTTGGAGAAGCTGCTGTTTGCTTATGTGGAGTTTCTTTTTCAAGACATAGCAGATAATGTTTGCAGTCTGTTAGAATGGGTGCTTTTTCCTTGTATAGATAAAAAAGCCCAAACCAGGTAACCAAAGTAAAAACTTCTATGTTTTAACCTGTGTTCATAACCATTTTCCTATTAATGTGTTGATGTTTGCAAATTTGTCACCTGATATAATTTTGATAACTTATTTTTAAATGCATATATTTAATGTGAGAATTCTAATATACGAGCTCGCATCTTGAAATCTGAACAAACTACAATGAAAAACAGTGCCAACAGTCGATCTCTTTGGAATATTTTAGTCTTGAAAATGACACCATGTGATCGCTTGTGTACATAAGCTGATAACAACAGGAGGTTCCCTGTTTCTTACCATGTGGTCTTGATTTAGTCCTCTGCAAAGGTGGTTTCATCATTAAGGCCTTTGTACTTTTGCCAACTTTGGTTTTTTTTTGACACTTTGTTGCCAACTGGCGTGTCATTTAAGGGGGGGATAGATGGTGAAAGGATCAGTGTTAATAGTATTTCTAACACACTGAGATGCTTGATAGTTAAATTTGTTACTTAAATTTGTAATTATTCCTAATACGCTTTTCAGTCCCCATCACTAGATATTAGCAGGTGCTTCCTTAGCTCTGTGTATGTTGAGAGCTGAGGTTTACTGCTTTCTTAAATGTTCGCTTTTCACTTAACTATTTCACATGGGGTAGGAACAATAACTTTATCTTACAGGTAGTAGCCACCTCAGCTAAAATAAGGAAAGTAAGACAGTACTAGAAAGTTGAGGTAAATATTACTTGGTGCATCATCAGCAATATGTCCAGTTATGCAAGTAAAGGACAAAAAGCCAAGCTTGAGTCTCATCTTTCCAGATGTTCAAGCTACAACAGTAGCAAGTAGAGGATCTCTGCTCTTTAGTTTTGTGTGTTTGTGTCCACCATGTATTTGTTCTTAAAAATTTTCACAAGTTCCCTGGTGATGTTCTGCACAACTTTTAGCTCAGGTCTGAATAGTAATCTGCTTAAATTGTACAAGTTCAGGCTTGGTTTGTTGCAAGGACTAGTTATGTCATGCTGAAACAGATCTGTAAATGCCTTCATCTCTACAAACGAGTTTCCATGAGAAATGGTACCTTTATTCAACATTGCTTTGTGTTGGTTGAGGGGTTTTTGGGGGGTTGTGTGGGTTTTTGTTTTTGTTTTTTTTTTGTGGT
>JAAGNO010005276.1:0-17902 GCA_033439905.1 Ceryle rudis | reverse complement strand
TTGGTTTGGTTTTTTTTTGGGGGGGGGGGGGGGGGTGGGGGGGGGGGGGGGTGGGTTTATTTCACCAAGCAGCCCAGCCTGCCGAGAAAGACCACATTACTCAACAGTATTTGGCACCTTTACAAGCAGGTTACTAAGTAATCCTCTTCAGAAAGCTTGTTTTGACACAAATGGGTTTTAAATGCTTTTGCAAGGCAAAGGTCCTGACTCTCTCCACTTCATAGCTTCCTCAGCTATTACTCGGAGCACACTTCCCCTCCTCGCTAGCTGAGATTACCATCTGCAGAATCCAAAACCTGAGTGTTTGATCGAGAACTCCTCACAGGAGCTGCCATGCCAAAGCAAGCCCAGAAGCCCATCTAGCCTAGTCTCCAGATGCTAGACAAAGCCGTATTAAATACAGAAAATTAAACAGTTGTTTGGGTTTTTTTTGGTACACTGTCCTAGTTTTAAGCAAACTGATTTTGAGCCACCCAAAACCAGAGACTGCAGCCAAACCACACCTCTCCCTGGATCTATTTAATCCCTTCTAAAATCCCATGCATTTGTGACCACAGCATTCTGCAACAACAAGATCCAGGATTCAGTTTTTACGTGCAAAAATATTCCTTCATTTCATACCTATCACTAAATCATTTAAGAGGCTGGCCTGTAGAGCCTGTCTCGTGGCTTTTGGTTTTTTTTCTGTTGCTTTAGGATTTTAATTTTTGACCTTTTCATCTGTCCCAAGGTGATGTGTATCATGTATTATTAGCTCTTAATCTTTTCACATTTTTCTTCATTTAATCTGCTGTAAGAAGAAAACATTTCTTATAGTTTCCATTTGTTCAGGACAGAAGTTCAGTGCAGTGATCTACAAGCTTAACAGTGGGTTAAAAATACTGGCATCACAATACTTTCTTCCCAGTATGAAAATGAATCAGAACACTTTAGTTTAGAAAAAAAAAAATACCAGTAGCACAAAGCCAAGTTGGAAGCCAGTCATTACTGCTGCTCCCCAGGGGTCAATACTGTGTCCAGTCCTGTTTAACATCTCCATTAATGATCTGGATGATGGGACAGTGTACCATCACCAAGTCTGCAGATGACACCAAACTGGGAGGAGTGGCTGATACACGAGATGGTTGTGCTGCCATCCAGAGGGACCTCAAAAGGCTAGAGAAATGGGCCAACAGGAACCTCGTGTTAAACAAAGGGAAATATGAAGTCCTGAACACCACCAGGCACCAGGATGTGCTGGGTGTCACCCAACCGGAAAGCAGCTTGGCAGAAAAGGACCTGACTGACACCAGGCTAAACACAAGCCAGCAATGTGCCCTTGCTGCAAAGGCAGCTGATGGTACCCTGGGCTGCATTAGGCAAAAAAATTCCAGTAGGTCAAGGGAGGGGATCCTTCCTCTCTATTCATTACTGGCAAGACCACACCTGGGAGTACGATGTCCAGGTCCTTCCAAGAGAGACATGGACATACTGGAGAAAGTCCAACAAGGGGCTACAAAGATGACAAAAGGGAACAGAGCATCTCTCCTATGAGGAAAGGCTGAGAGAGCTGGGACTGTTCAGCCTGGAGAAGAGACTGCTCAGGGGAGTCTTATATATGTGTAGGTATTGATAAACAATTGAAGTCAGGGGGCAAAGAGCACAGAGTCAGACTCTTTTCAGTAGCGCCCAGTGACTGGACAAGGGGCTGCAGGCACAAACTGGGACACAGGAGGCTCCCTCTGCACATCAGTGAACACATTTCCACTATGAAGGTGACTGAGCACTGGCACAGGTTGCCCAGAGAGGTTACCAAGTCTCCTTCCTCAGAGACATCCAAAAGCCATCTGGATAGGGTCCTGGGAAACCAGCTCTAGATGGCCCTGTTTGAGCAGGGGTGTTGGACAAGGTCATTTACAGAGGTCCATTCCAACCTCAACCATTCTGTGTTGCTGTGATTCTGTAATTTCGTAACTGAGGTTCCTTTAGAATTCATAGGCAAATACAACCTTGACCTGGAAATGTATTTATTTGTATTTTACGGGTTTGCACTAAAACATTTTTTTTGGCCTGACATTTCATTTTATAAAATGTTTCACTCTGCTTTACAGAAGGGCTCCCTAACCCACACTGTGACCTCTGCTGTGCAACAGTCATATAGGACTGTTTGTTTAAATCTTATTTTTTAGATTTAGTAAGCTTAAATTTAGTATTTAATAAGGTTATAAAAGGAAAAAGTACTAATACAAATTTAAACAGAGTAAGAATACAGGTATTACTTCAGCATGTATCAGTGACCACTCAAAGGCAGTTTCTGTCAAGATTTATGATGTTAGCTGATGGGAAACTCAAGAGATCAGAGACAGAAAACAGCCAGGGCTTTCTAAACACTAAAAGAGAAGACAAAGAGGTTGCACTACAAACCACTTGATAAACTGTGTTAACTTATATAGATAAATCATTAGGATAAAGTCATCATAAAACAACAAAAGGACCTTGAACTGAGGCAGTGCTCTTCCAGCACGATGCATTCATCACAAAATCTCACCTGCTGCAGAAGCTCCAAGACCCTCCTGGAGTCTCCTCCAAGTTTAGAGATTGTTGGTTATGGTTTTCTACCCTGAGAGGTTAATTTTTAGTATTCCTCCAAACTGACATTTAAAGAGCTTGCTCCTTCTCTTTGCGTTTGTCTCCATTTAGCACCCACCTTCATCAGCTCATTTTTGACCAAATGACACGAATGCTTCACATACCACATATACTGCCCTGCTCTTCAGTCATTCCTAGTGTGCAATGAAAATTTTTATTTCCTTCATTTACTGGCATGAAAGTGGTCCCACAGGCACTCTCAGCTCACAGCTGATAAGTTTAAGGGTCCAACAACACCCTAACTGTCTGCAATGACTTTTCATACTGTTTGTGTTTAGTGTTCTTTCTTAGTTTCTGATTTTTTTAAAATGCATTTTAGCAACTTATTTTATTTGGCATGCCCTAATAAGAATTTACATTCAACTGTCCAGGGCTTATAAACTTTTTAGTTTTCCCAATTGCTGTATTTCTAGCTTAAGGAATCTCACTTCTATTAAGTCCCCTTTTCTCCTTTCCATCTCTATACACAGTGTTTAAGCAAGTGTCTGCTAATTCTTTTAGCTCACATCATTTTAATTTCATTTCTGCTCAAATAAGATCCATCTTCTTGCTTGAAATCTTCTTCTCTTCCCTTTGACTTAAACCAAAATGATGACATGCCAAGTATTGCAAACCTCAACAGAACAAACTTCGAAGTGCAGCTTACTCACGTTTCCAAATGACTCTTGAGCTGCTCATACACCAGTACATTATTACATTGCTTAGCAAAATGCAGCGCACTGTTCTGATGCTTTGACAGAATGTTACAGTCTGCTCCGCTTTCAATCATAAGCCGCACTATATCAGAATTCCCTCTTTTACAAGCCTGTGCAGAAAATGAGAACATGGATGGACAACAAAAACAAATCCGTTAGAACAGAGCATAACACTGGAGTAAGCAGAACTGCAGAAATCAATTAAAATCCCAGATTAGTTACAATTCAGAAAACAAGGTTAGGCATTTTGCTCTGCGACTGCTAACACAACTTGAAACCGGGATCGCACTCCATCAGTACCTTACATATATGAGATCCCATAGAAGCAGCAACTCAGGAGTACCAAGTGGACTTAATTAGAATGGAAAAAACCCAAAACAACAAAAAAAAATTGTTTATCTGAATAAATGTGTTTCTGCAGAAGTATTCAGAATGACTAAAGTAACACTTCCAAGTGTCTGTTTCTAGGAATCTCTGTTTGAATGGTACTTCAGGTGTGCAGCAAATTAACAGGGGATGTCCCAAGCTGCTATTTAGATGTGTTAGTCACTGTTACACTGTTAACAACTTCTGAAGTGTCCAAGGCTGTTCAGTGTTACTCAGAGCAAGACTTAACAAAAATACAGTAAAGTCTAAAAAAAGCTTTACTTTGAAGAATGCGAACACATGCTCTTAGTTGCTTCTTCTCAAAGACTTCACTCAGACAAATTAGGGAAAGGCACAAGAGATAAAAATTTCTCTCTTCAGAAGTTAATTCTGAAAGTTTGTCACAGCTCTGAACTTTGATCTGTGCTTTCAAGCTATAATCTTCCATAAATAAGTAACTCACCTGCCCCCCAGCAACAAAAACCCACAAAAATCATACACCACCTCAGAGAAAGGAATTCAGTTCCAAGATTCCCAACCCCCTTAATTTCTCTTTTTAAAAAGTATGATCCAGCTCCTAAGGTTAAGTAAGAGTGGCTTGATAAACACAAACTTGTTCCAGCAAGTTACTGGAAACGAAGACCTATTCTTTCTGTCTGCATGGCAAAACAAATATTTGGAATAGGTCATTGTAGGCTGCCAATTGAAAAAAGTATGTACAGCTGTGCATCAAATACTAATAAAACTTTTAAAGCCAACAAAGTTCAAAACTGAGGTTCATGGAGGTAGACAAATTATGAAAATATTTTGAACTGAAGTGGCTGAGGAAACCATAAGTGTGTTACAATCTTCTTTACAGAAAACGTGAATTCCCCATATTAATAGGGAAGCTTTGTAAGGCTTGTTAAGCCTAGCAGAGGATAGAAGACAAACAATACCACATTGTCTTGGACATAAAAGCTTTTGTAACCTCTTCTGCAAACAAACTGCCTTAAACAACCTACATAAAAATACAGCATGTTTATCAGGAAGGGGAACTTTATTGAAATTATTTGATATAAGCAAAAAAAAATATTAAGAGGAGCACAGACTGTTTAGAGGGTCTTGGAATCTTAACATCTCAAGTTAAAAAAAAAAAATCCATTGTGATGGGGTCAAGTAAAGGTGCAGAAAAGGCAGTGGCAACTGCAGTGAGACTGCAACTGGTTACTTTATTTCTGGACTGCAATGAAATGACAAAAGTCAATCACAGCAACACCCAAGTGAAAGATTCTCCTTTCTGCAGTTTTTCTCTTCCTGCTGATACTCAGATTATCTCAGTTTTAAGACCACATCTGCAGTTCTTTGAGCCAAACAACAGAAGATGATGAAAAGCCACATTTAGCACTGTATGTCGACCGCATCTACATTTTTTGTGTAGATGTAACAGTGCATTAAAAAAATGGATTAAAACACTGTCTAAAATAACTACGAGTAGTATTAGTACATGTTCCCTAAATCAACTCTACAAATATGCTTGAAAGTTTTACTAGTTTACAAAATGTTTTTACTATTAAACCACGTCAGGTGAATTTACCTTCATTAAAGCAGTTTCACCACTGCTCTGCTGCATGTTCACATATGCTCCAGCTTCCAGAAGAATAGCTACTGTTGTCAGAAAATTCTGGGGAAATAAAAAAACCCAAACAAACAAAAAACACCAACAAAACAAACAAAAAAAAACAAAAAAAAAAAACCAAACCAAAAAAACAAAAACACCAACACACCACACCAACAAAACAAACCCACAAAACATGTAAGTTGAAAATACTCTTGTTTTGTTTCAGAATATAAAATGACATTTATCTAAAATCTACCTGTAAAATCCAAAGCATGAGGCATGACACAATTAAGAGGGATCCCTCTCATGGCTAATGAAGGGCAATTCGGACTTGAGCAAATACACAGCAGTGAGTATTTACAATTCTTTTTTTTTTGCAATAGTAAACACTACAGGAAGAAAACTGTGTTTGAATTAATCACCAAACCGTAATGAAGCTCCCTTCTGGCCTTGCATCTACTGTACATATACTAGTCTAGCAAGTCTTAGTTTGAGAAGAGCTTGCCACTGTCTCCATCTCCCAACTCTGAAAATATTAAACCCTCCTTAATAAAGTGATTTGCTCTCTTAAATCTTTCAGGTTTGGATCCTGTGTAGCCAGAGATCATAAACAAGCAATTCTAACACAAGAACTTCAGCCTCCATGACAAATTCAGAGATTTTTCACTTTCCCCCTAGGTAGCCCTACAATATTCTCTACTCAGGGTGGGGTTTGTGATCAGAATTTATTTACAAAACAGTAAGCACAGCTGCTGAAATTATGCAGTTTCTTTCACCCTGTTATATATCCCACTAACTACCTTTTAGGCATCATCCAAGGGGGAAAAAAAAAACCAAACCACTTTTAAACATAAGCAAAAGAGCCAAGAAGCGCAAACAGAGCAATAACCAATCCAACCTTTTCAGCTGCATGTATCAACGCAGTTGTTCCGTTTTTCTGTCTACCATTAACTTTAGCTCCTTTCCTGATTAAGACTCTGAGAAGGTCATCATGTCCACCAGCAGCAGCAAGCATTACTAGGGTCATTCCACTTGAGTCCTGAAGCAAGAATCGTTGTCAAAAAACCCAAAACAAAACAGAAACAACAACAACAACAAAACAACCCACCTTGAGATAAATGAAAGATGCAAGACAAAAAACTGCAAGTGCATCAACAGGTTTCACAAAGTTTCCTCTCCCTGGCACAATTCACACATACACAGCTGCCAGATACTGACAAACTATCACCTCCTACTTTGCTTGCCCACAGGCCTCAAGCTGAGCTCCATAATCTACAAAACCTGTAACATTCTAAGGACCAGGATAAGAACGAGAAGAAACAGAATGAGGCAGGAAGAAAGGCAGCAAAGTATTTGAGGGTGGGAAAGACAGTGGAAAAAGAAGTCAGTGGCCAGCGGAGGAAATACACTGCTTTTGGATTTTATCAGTGTTAAGTATGAAGAGACTTCTGTGAGTGGCCAGGCCCCTCACTCCTTGTATTTTCCACCAGACACTACAATGCCTGTCTCAGTAGTTAGTTTGGCACCTTTTCTACTACACTACGCAAGTCTTCGCATAATGTAGTTCTTAAAAAACACCACATTATACAACTACACAAGATCACCAGTGAAAATACTGGTATCTGAGATTTTCACTCAGAAATGAAACTATAGTACAATTTACCAGTAAAATAAATCCTTGAAAGGAAAAAAAAAAAAAACAACCAACCAAAAACACACAGTAAAACCACAGATGATAAAGAACTGGCCGAAAACTAATCATTCATGAAGTGGTCCCAGTCTAACAAACAACATTAAATTTTGTATTTTTCTTCTGCATGTATAAGTGTTTTATATATTTCAGCCACATGACCTGATGGGTATCGTAATTCCTTTTATCACAGAGTTCTTAATTTATTGTTCAGTTAAATCCCGCAGGCAAATCTGCTGCAAACGCAGCTACTGGGATGCTTCTATTAAGCTTACCCATTTCTTCCAAAGAAAAAAGGAACAAATATTGAAGCCTCAAATTCTGTACTCCCTTTTCTCACCTTGTGCTTTTTTTTTTCCCCCCAAGGTGAGACAGAAATCTGCTACTAGCAAGAGGGGAAAACTTTTCAAACAAACCACATTTGTACTCTTCCCCCCCCAGCCCAATACTTCTATTGCAAAAAAATTACCTCTTGATCCAGATTATAATCTTCATTTGAAGAAAGTGCCATCTTTACCGTCATATAATCTCCACTTTTAACAGCATCCCTCAGGAGAGCTAAAAAATATATTCAATGCAGTTATAGGAGATTTCACTTTGCAACATCAGCTAAGAAATGCCCCTTCCTCCCAACAACTACTCACTACTTGATATTGGTTCTGTTGACACATGATTCTCATCTTCTCCATCAAGATGCTTCTGAAAGTCTTCTAGTGTCAGCCATTCTAACTGCATGTCCATACCCAAACTCAAGACTTGCTGTTTGCCATCTATAATGTATTTGATTTTATGGAGGGGCGGGGGAGTGAATAAATAAGAAAAAAAAATAAATCAAATAAACAATAGATAACTTAATTTCCAAACCATTCATTGCTTGCCATTGCTTCAATTATCAGGAGCTTAACATACTACTACTTTTCATTCAAACAGACTCTGGAAGTCCGTGTGGAATGCTTCCAAACAATGAAGGCTACATTACAAACATGACATAAAATGCTTTTACATGAAGCAAACTGTTTATTTTTTGTAATAAATTAGACTGAAGTGATAAGAGATGGTGAACCATCCATTAATGTAATAGCAGAAACACACTGGAAACACACCGAAATGTTACCAGTGAGTTTCAAAAGAAAACATCATTTCAGCCTCCTGTAGAGACAAGAACTGGAGTGCTAAAAGATGCGGGCAAGAATGAAGCAAATATTAACTGTTAGTGCTCTGCTCACCAGAGTTCTCCATCTGACACACATCCACTACTTCTCGATCACCTTCTGCAGCTATGTAAGTCCACGTGTCTGTTTCGTCTCTTAGGTTCCTTCTTTCCTTGCACACCTTGCTGTCTTTTGATTTTAGTTCTTCTATGAATTTGTATTCCAGTGAAGATTCTTCTCTTTTGCAGTTATTCTCAGAATATTCACTTTTTTCTTCTGTAAGTTCTTTAAACCATTCAAATGCACTTTTGAAGCCTAGATTAAGACAGTTACCAAGAGTGACTACTTGAGACACAAAAGATTACTACATAAAGTTTAAGCAAGTGACCAGAGTCCATTTAGAGAAGGTCTGTTCTCTTTCTCTTAAGTTAATCATTGCTGAAGCATAGGAGCAAGCTTAACAACATAAGCCAAAGATCAGGGAGAGATAATGCACCTCTAGCTACCCTGGCAAGTCAGAGTTCTGACTGCTTTCAGCACAGTACCATCTTCTTTTTAAGAAATGAAGTTTAGAATTATGTACAAATTACTATGCTGAAAATACGGTTCAGTACCTGTGATGAACAAAAGACACATGCTGTATAAGGAACAATAATTAGTCATTGTTTGTTACTTTTCTGAAGCACTGTAAGCACCTTTGCTGCTTTCACTGAAAGATGTTTCTCTAGCAACAGTTACTTGAAGCATCATAGGTTCTCCTAAACCCATTCATGATTATCAAGGGTGGAGTTAGCTAATTTTCCTGAGCTCATTCTCATCAGAGTACTGAAAGAATTAATCCTGAATAAAATCATGCAGAATTTTACTGAGATCAAAATTAGTATCATTAATACTCCCTTTTATATATACACATATTATATCCTTATTAATGATAGAAATACAACCTAGACTTTTTCCTTATGCACCAAATCACCCATTTCTGGTGATGTTTTAAGGGTTTTATAATATAAACACATCACTGTGGCTAAAGCAAGAGGCAAGAAGTTTATCCAATGGGAACCTCTACTGTTTTTTCTGAACTGAGAAAAAGGGTGTATTCATAGTGTCATCAGAACATTTGTGAGAATAGCCAATGGTTGGACAAATTCCTCTAAAAAAAAAAAAATCTGTTACGTGCCTCAGAAGTATATTTAACAATATTAAAAAGGCAAAAACTTGACCTGTCGACAGAAATGTTAGGGATTTCTATACACTCCCATGCTTCCTATATTAAAGTACATACAGCATTTTCATGAGTCATAAATTAACAAAGTCATTAAACAGCAGACTTTTGCTTCCTAAAATAAAAGCAGAAACTCTTGTTTCTGGTGTGTGTTACAAAACTATACAATATCCACTCTTCTAGAAATAAGAGGAGAATGTCCTGAAGGATCATTCCTTTCTCTCTTTTAAGCAGTCAGCACTTACTTCTTAGGCCTTTTTGCTCTTTTCTGCTCTTTTCTTCTTTTTCAGAGTCTTTTTTTTGAGATTTTTCTTTTGTTTCAGTTTTCTTTACTTCTTTCTCCTGACACTGAGAACAAAGATCAAATTTGAAGTTGTAGAGAAAAAAAATGAAAACTAAACGCCTTTCACTATTCAGCTTCCCAAAAATAAAATAAATATTTAAAATCAGTACTACTGAAGCCTGTATATTACAGACTTATGGACATTCCTAAGAAAAGAATTAAACAGGTGAGTCAGATGTTAAATCTGCTAAGACTTCTTCCATAGAAGGAGATATGTTATTTCCAAAATAAAACAACCTCAATTCAGTTTTTTACCGCACCCCAGCTGGGCAAGGTGTTCTATGGCATGAGATGCAGATATGCCACAACCTTTAATTTAATTAATTTAATTAATTTAATTTCCTTTTTTGGAAGGAAATTAAAAATTATGAACATTTTATTTGTACCAAATACTGAACATGGATAGAATTTAATTACTTCAAGTATTTAACACCTTTGTAACACCAAAGTGATTAAGGTAGCACTGACTTGAACCTGAAGTGACAAAACTCAACATGTGCATACAGATGGTTCTAAGTTTTCCAACTTAAACAGAATGTTATGGTAACAGTCATGTGTGAGAAACAGACACTCAGAAAAATCCACCCAGGCCCATCATATCCACACAGATTTGGTTTAGCAATATCCACTATCACGGAAGAAATTTATGGTAGATGTAGATATATATTCAAATCACCAAAACAGAATTCAACTGCCTCCATAAAAGGTTGCCTTTCTCCTCCCCTAATCCTCAATCTCCATTCAGACAGCAAATTCCAAACAGCAGAGTAGGTGTGACAAGTCTCCTTGCCATGGCTTTGCATCAGCCCCTGACACTAACCAGGTACACAGAGTAACATTAGCTTTCTGAAAAACTGCCCCTAAAGAAGTCCCCACAAGGACTAGACACTGAATTTATCATTAAATGCTACCACGTCTTTGGCAAAGGAAAAGCTTCAATTAATACAGATAAATTTGGTGTGTCATAATGTGCTAGCAGAGCTGAGATGTTTAATCATCATTCTCACCCCCTCCCAACAAAACTTCAATTTTTGATCACTGACATGATTAACTAGTAGAACAGACAGAAGTTACTGGCACATGCCCAGTATTTAGGAGGAGACCGACAACTTACTAAAGGGATTACCAGATATTTGCTACACAGAGGGACTGTTAAAACCAGTAATCCTGAACTCTATTCCAGACTTCCAATACTGATCAGATGCACAACATAGTCTGCACCTTTATTTTTGGCAGTAAATCGAACAGAAAGAATGGTTCAGCATGCAAACTGACTCCAAACAGTGAATACTGTATTATAAATTGACATGACAGCGTTCTGTAATCAGAGCTACATTAGGAAAGAATGACACATAGGCAACAATTTTGTTTGAAAAAAGAATAATATGCTTGGGCCAACAGTTTAGCGAAGCCAAAAACCTCTAGAACTCTCCAGCAAACTCACTCATACAGTAAATTCACAGCTGTGCTGCAGAATAACTAACCAGCTACAAAAAAAAACATTGTTTTAAGCCTCCTAGACTAAAAAAGAAAAGAGCAGGATGCCTTCCTTGCTTCCCTGGTACCTTGGGGCATGACCTTCCACAGCGCACGACCGTGAGAAAGGCATACAGAAAACTTACTGTGAGTATTGGCTGGTAAGAGCCATAACCAAACCAACTTTCACCTGCTGTATGTCTGTGTTTGGGGTAATGGGATTTTTATATTAATGATAAATAAAACAAAATTCCAAATCTGGTTGTCACTGATGTGTCTCTCATGAAGGCCGTAGCCTCAAACTATGAGAAAATACTTGAGTAATAAAGGGCCATATCATTTCAGTCCATTAAATAACTTTCTGAAACTGGGGTATGCCTCATGGTAATTGCTTCACCTTGTTTACAAGGGCTTTCACCACTAAGCTTCTGCAGAAACACTATCATGTGTAGTTCTACTCTGAGACTGTGGCACGAAATCGTCTACCCCAAAATCAACTTGCTTTTAAGGTGGATACTCCATACGTTGAACAATATTAAGCAGAGGACCACAGCTGAACCTACAGAAGAAACTTGCTGCCACAGAATTATGGCCTCAGATTTGGAATATAATCCAGTAAATATCAGGATGTTTTGATTGCAATGCTGTTACAAATTAGAAAGGGATTTCTCCGAGCAGCCGAAGTTCAATGTACAGCAAACTGTATTAGTACAGTCTGAAACAGAAGAAGTCATATTCTCAGAAACATTCCATAAATAGTTTTATTTTTGCCATTTATTTCTTTTACGTTTATCATACTGGTCTTCTTAAAACACTACTGTATTAAATAAGGAAAAATTAATATTCCTGTAATTGCATAGCTCATTTCTTAGAACAGGTACAGAGTTTGTAATTAATGTGAAACCATGTCATGAAACTAAGCATTTTCTATAAGCATCCCATGACTTCTAACAAGACAAGCCAACTGCACAATTGTCTGGGAGACTTGGGTTTAAAAGCAATTCCAGCATTCCAATTCTCAGGTAGGTGCTAACGCACGTAAGGTATAATGCAGCGGTCGGCTTTTGGGAGAGATCAAGTGTGCATTTTAGCTCAAAGTGCACTTCATTGTGCAGTGTTGGATGGACAGTTGCTCAAGACTGAATGTCTTAATACACAAGCAGAAAAAAGTCAAACCGAGGCAACTGTTGAAGGTGGGCAGAACAAAGCTAAACACAGTAGTATGCTTTGAAGGAAGAGTAAATTTCATTGTAAGTACACATAAAAAAACCAGGATAAATTAATACTTTCACATTTAAAGACACCTTTCTCTCCTAAAGTGCTCTCTCCTTTACGGTGTTCACAATCTAGAAATTCTTCAGTCTCTCCTAAACATTGTACAGTGGACCTTTCTTTCTTTAACTTCATCGAGCTCATTAACTTTCCAATTTGTATTTTTCAATTTGGCAGCCTTTTTGAGATATCTGTACCTCAGAGATGTTTGATTTAATCCCCAGCCCCCACTCCAATGCCTTAACATGACTTACCTCCTCAGCTGAATCAGTGGACTTGTGCCCTCTTTCATCAATGCTCAATTTCAAACCCTTCTGTACAGGTGAAGGAGTAGGTGACACTTTCTCCAACTCTCCCAGTACCATTTTTACTTTTTCTTGCCCTTTTTGCTTTTTGTGCATGCTCTTCTTGTCTAAACACGTATCTTGAGTTTCCACTTTTCTACCTTCCTCTTTATAATCTTCAGCTTTCTGAATTTTTTTCTTCTTTCTTTTAACCTTAACATCAATACTATCATCTTCATTACTTGCTGATCCATCAAGATGTCTCTCAGCAATGGCATCTTTTTCAGCAATTTCTTGTCCCAATCCCCCTTCATTTATTACCTTCTGCTTCTCATCTTTATTTTCAGGATTTAAGTCAGAATTTTCATTATCAGTTCCTTGAGAAAATACATTGTCTAGAGAACTTGATTCTGAGTCACACTGAACATCTTCATGCTTCTCCTTACGCGATTTCTTATTTTCTTTAGAATCTTCCTTAGATTTTATTTTTAAATCTTTAACTTCTCCCTTCTTTTTCTTAATTTCTTTAGTATCTTCTTTTCTTTGTTTCTTTAGGTCCTTTGAGTCCTCCTTGGTTTCTAAAGTCCTTTTTTTTTGTTTTGAATCCAAACCCAAAGTATCTGAGGAATTTTCACATTCTGTTCTAGATTTTTCTTTGAGTTTTGCAGACTTGGACTTCTTCTTCTTCAAATCATCTGGACTTCTATCCTCTCCATCTCTTGACTTCTTCTTTTTCTTCTTTGGTGAAACATCATCTTTTGTTTCACTTTGCCAGTCACTGTCAGATTCTGCTTCAAATACATCATCATTTAGAGACAGTTTCTAAAAGTAGGGGAAAAAAAGAAAAGATTTCTATCCCCATTAAACTGTATCACTTCAGTGTAAACTATACAAAAATGGTAGTGGAGGTGCTTGGTAAAAGTAGATTTTTAAACACTTTAATCTTTTTAGCACTGAAAACACAACTCCTCATTGCCAAATTGTACAATATGTAAATATAACTCCAGCTCACTTACCTAAATTACATTACTAACTGCTCAAAGAGAATCAATGCACAGACAAGTCAACTAAACCAGTCAGACATCCAACAAACAGATTCCAATACAGAACTAAATCTGAACTATTTTACATCAAAAACAATTAACCTAGTTTTGTAAAATTTACCTATAGGTTTCCCAGAAGTAGGGCACCAACTTAAAAAAAACCCAACTCATTTTCAAACTAACAGAGATATTAAAAAAAGAAAGAGCAACTGCCTTCTTGCAACTACTTTCTCTGTATTCCTATCTTAAAAAGTTTAATGGTTAACAAGCAAAAATTCACTGATCTGCTCCATAAAGCAGGAGGGTGAATTGAGCAGTACCCAGCTTCACTGACAAGGCAATATGCATGTAGGTACAGAAAGGGGGTTAAATATGTTGTCAAAAACAAACTAAAATGACCATACATCATTTATATAGTCTCAGTAAAAAACGAAATAAAGTTTAGATGGCTTCAGAATCTAGAAGCAAACTTGTCGATTAACAAAATATCCCTAACCAGAGAGCAGCAATAATATTGTTTCACGGGCGGGGGGGGTGGGGGGAAGAGTATCTTTGACCTAAAAGTGTTTTAAGCCTCCTTAATTCCATATCCAAAATGTCCTCCTTTCTCCCTCCCACCATTAGAAAAGCCTAGATAGGGAATACACCTCCAGTGTAAATAACTGGAAAGAGAAACACACCTGTACATCTTTTTTAACAGGTTTAGGCTTATTATCCACTATTTTTTTTCTGAATTCAAGCAGCACTTCTTTGCAGTCTTCCAAATGAACCTCTGGTTCCCAGGTATCATCATCAGAGGTATATCCTTTCCACCGTACTTTGTAGAGAATTTTACCCTAGAAGAAAAAAACCCCAACATTTAATACAATATAGCATAATATTGCACCATCCTCACAATTCTTGTGAATTTCAGTGCGTATATCATTTTGTGTATACATAAATTAATATTATAATGAGTTCAACTCAATGTTGACTAAGAATTCCCAGAATTATTTCCATCTGCATCCCATACCGAACTCAGTAGGCTGTAAAATATTTCAGTAGTCAGAGTGGTTTTATCCAAAATATCTGTAGTATCTAAAATTTGTTCAGAACCACAGCTACTCTCTCTTTTCTCAATATCCTCCCAATAAGCAGACAGAGATACCACTATGACCATCCCTGATTATTTTTCTTATGGTAAAGCAAACCCAGCTCTCTCAGCCTCCTACGTTCCAGCTCCCTACACCGTTTTTATACCCCTTCATTCCAGTATGGCCATGTCTCTTCTGTCCTGGGGAGCTCAGAACTTGACACAGTACTCCGGACACATCTCAGCAGTGCTGAGAAGAAAGGAAGAAGCATCTCCCTCAATCTGCTGGCTACACTCTTGGATGCAGCTGGCCTTCTCTGCTGCAAGAACTGCTGACTCATGCTCAGCTCACTTGTCTGTGGGGACTCTCAGCTCCTTTCTCACAAATCTGCTTCCTAGCCAGCTGGCCTCTCACCTGTCTGGTGGTACAGCATGCAGGACTTCAGCTAGCTGCAGAGTTACTGTTACGCCCTTGTAACTCAGGTACAAAGCGAGTTAGAAGTCTTTTTTAATTAATTGAGAAAGATGGATAAAATAAAGTCTAATGCAAATACAAGACTATTTGGCTGCTGTACAACTACATCCAGGACACAGAAAGCGATACAAAAATGCAGCTTAAGTGAAGACAGGAGATTGACCCATCATACTCAAGATACGTACACAGCCTTACACTCACCTCTCAACATTATTTTACTTAAAAATGTTATGTCTTGCCTCTGTATCACTTACAAATAATAGAACAATTCCATTAATTTTATACTGCTGTCGCTTCTACAAAGACTAGCGGTAGACTACAACCAACTCCCACAGAAAGGGGTATCACCATGTCTTTAAAAAGCAGAGTTAAGATTACCCATTTCCACTGGGGAATGTCACAATTCACACTGGAGCCTATTGTTTTAGTATAATTGTAGTGCAGTATGAAAGGCTTTCTAGATTATACCAAGAGGAAACCTTTCCAAACTTTTATTTACTGTTCTCTTACGTAGGAAATGTTAATGTTTCATTTATTAGCAGATCTAACTCCCCAGCCCAATCCCATCCCAAGAGGACTGTCTCTCATGCTACCACTACTATCAACTCCAGCAACATCAGTACTGTGAATGAAAAGAGCTACTCTGTGTGGTGCTCTCAAGCTCTCCTGCCTCTGCAGTTGTGACACAGGACCACACTGACTGGCTTTATGCTGTGCTGGACAGTGGCCGACTCAGTATCTGCTTGGATTTTCTATCAGACTAGGGAATCTGCAAACTGTGAACCGCTAGTCTACAGCGGACTACACTGCACGGAATGTAACAAACAGCTTCTTCCAGCCATTTCAGAAGCTAGGATTGGTTGTGAGTATCTGTCGTGCTCTGTATTTCCGAAGCACAGGAGCACAGCTCCCCAGTGACAAGCAACTGAAAGGTGACCTATGCAACTGGAAAAGACAAGACTGAGAGGGGATCTTATTAATGTTTACAAATATCTGAAGGGTGGGTGTCAAGTAGAAGAAGCCAGTCTCTTTACAGTTGTGCCCTGTGATAGGATGAGAGGTAACGGTAGCAAGGTGAAACACAGGAAGTTCCACCTCAACATAAAGAAAAACTGCTTCATGGTGGGAGTGACAGAGCCTGGAACAGGATGACCAGAGAGACTGTGGAGTCCAGAGGTCCCTTCCAACCCCTACCATTCAATGATTCTATGAACTGGAGCCCATGCTACAAAGCTACAACCAACACATATTAAGGCACACGCATACAGTACAACTGCACTGACCCAGCCTAGAAACCTCAAGTGCATACAGCTCAGAACCTGCTGCTGGAGAATAGAAACAGGGTTTAACACATCCTTTTACCATCACATGCCAATGCCATTTTTGAAAGGGTATTTGATGTATTCTGGTACTCTTTAGAAGTGTGTGAAATGGCATGACTACCTCCCCTGCCAGTATACAGATTTCAGGTTCCATTGCAGGGGGGGGAAGAGGGGAACGAAAGAGAAAAAGGAGTCATCTTGTTTTCAAGTCTGATGGCCTGACATTATCCTGACCCACACTTCATACAGGCAAAGCTATATTACCTCGAAAGCATAACATTATGAAGGCACCAAGATATTTCAGCCAAGACAACCTAATCACAACAGCATCACAAATATCTAAGAAATTCTCGGTCTGAAGGTTCTCCAATGTAAAGCCTTCAAAACCCTGATTTTTTTCTTTTTTACACTAAACAGACAGTTTAGTATATATATTGTCATATACCTGACTGAGGCCTAAAATAAAATGCTTAAATTAGTCAAAATACATGATTTTCAGAAACAAAATCAATAATAATGGGAAAGCTGCGTTAATTATTTTTTGTATTTGAGGTTTAGGTAGTTGTATAAGAACTTCAACCAGCATATGATGCTTTCAAAGAAAGAAGGTACAGTATTTGTCTAAACAAAGCTAAGATCACTATAAGTAGATACTTTAATTGGAAGAAGTCTTATTTTAAGAGATCTTCACACATTTTATAAGCCAGTAGACACAGTCTCATTAAACATCCCTCCAAGTTCTCCATTATATTCAATCCTGCCCATTTCTGCACTCAGACCCTTTACATCAAAACGCTATTGCTGTTCAGCTATAACAGCAAAGAGTAGTTTAACAATGCAGACCAAAAAGACTTAGTAAAGACAATCCAAATTTAGCCTGTTTAGTCAAAGCTGTAAGACACAAAAAATGACCTTGCAAAATTCTGCACAACGTGTATTAAATTATAACGGAGCTGCTATTTCTGCGTGCTTCTCGCCCAAGTATGAAAGAACCGTGCCGGGACAACCTGCCCGCAGAGCAGCCTGTGCGACCAGAAAGCGAGGGAAAAGCTGGAGACGGCCGAACGCTCGCAGGCCCACCCTGCTGCCAGCGCATGGGCAACGACAGCTCCCGGCTCCCGTGCACCTCCTCGGGGAGCGCGGCGAAATCTGACCCCGGGGCAGCCGCCGGGCCCAGTCAAGGGGCGGCCGGGCTGCCCGCCAGCCCCGCCGTCACACGGGGCAGCCGCCTTGGTGGAGGAAGTGGCGTGGGTCTGAGCGGGG
>JAAGNO010005274.1:3660-33446 GCA_033439905.1 Ceryle rudis | reverse complement strand
ATAGGGGGTATAGAATACACAGGTTTGCTTCTACCCATATAATGATAAACAGGTCCCAGCCCCTCTAACTATGACATGTTAATAGTAATTAGTGTTATCATTTCAGTATCAATACGTTTCCATATTTGTATTCCACACACAATTGAGATAAGATTTGTACCTAAGGTGTAATATGACTGTACATGTCACTAATGCTGCTACTGGTGACATAAAAGCACATTTTTGCCTCATAGTCGACGTTCATTTGTCAGTTCTGATAACAGGAAATTTTGCAATGTAAATTGACAAATGTTAAAAGCTTATCAAAGCAATTTTAATTAAAAATTAACAGCTGCTCAAGTTCTCCTAATCCATGAAGCACAGTTCATGGATTATATCATACTCTGATATAGATAGGGTTAGAATTTAAGTACATCATCTGTATCAACTTTGAGTTTACACTATATCAGATTACCTCCATTAGCTGTATTAAATTGTAGGCTGTTATCTAATGGTTTTGCCATAGAAGAGAATATTCCACAAACACAGACAGAACGTTTTCTTCTAAGTGCACATAAAAAACCCCAGAGAAACAGTTTAATTGAGGGATTTTATTTTTAAATAACCACCACGCTTCCTTATATCATTTTCCCTACTGACTTTGTTCATCTTCCCAAAAGATTTTTTTCTATGAATGAATTTCAGGATTCTCTCCTGTTGAGTGCCACAGTATCCCTGACAGGATAACAACACCCAAGGGTGCAGTGTTACCAAAATATACCACAACTTCTCTGGGAAAGAAAGTATTGTGTTACAAGTCAAAAATATGAGCAAGACTTTAGACCAAAAGAAAATAAAAACACCGGGCAGCTCTTTAAAATAAGAAGGAATATGGGTAACTAACAACTCCTACACTGACCATGTCCCACTGGTAATTCTGAAAGAACAGATGGCAGAGCTCTGGATATTTCATCAGCGTTTTGGTAATAATTCACAAGGTAGTTTTTAAAATTATGCGTGTTTGGCTATTTTATTAAAATCCAACCAGGAATAAATCTTATTCTTAAGAAGAATGTCCTGCCAGCTGCCACAAACCAACTAGACTATACACAACCCGAACTCAGTGAATGGATGTATATAATAGCACCTGTTAATGGAAACATACCAAATTCATATGGGAATGTCAACACTCTGCAGAGAACACCACAATGCAGTAAAAGCTTTTCTCTCACTTGTCAAATATAAAATCTAGCAGTCACAATTTATCTTTAAGATATGGACCCCAACCCAAGAAGCTGAACTGAAGAAGAATCTTCTGACAGCAGACTTGTCATTTGACCAAAGGTAAGAGATCACAAAAGATCTGAAATTTCCTTCCCCCCCGCCTTCTGTCCTTACATAAAAGCAAACTTATCTTCTTTGTTTTTCTCTAAATCATGCTCCTTTCTACTAATTTTGAGTCCACCTGAAAGAACAGTCCTAGAAAATGCTCCATCTTAACGTATACTTGAGGAAAAAAAATGTACAAATTGTACTCTTCAACAGCAGCAGAGCTAAGAGATTGTGCTTTATACCACCATCAAGGTCAAAAGAAACAGAGCTTCTTTTTCACCTTCTGATCTCCAGAATAGTTTCAAAATCCATCAAAAGAAATCACTTTCATCCAGAAATCACTTGCCTCTCCTCAAAAAAAGTCCAGATAGATTCATTTTCCATATAAGTTCACTTTCTAAAGCATTTCTAAAATTCATAGAGAACTTCAGAGATTCAGAAGAAAAATTTTAGAGGTTAACTGTTTCTATGTCTTACATGCATTTGTGGGTGACTCAATCAAGACAGGGAGCAAGGATAACAGTAATGTATTCCGAGTATGCTTGAAGTAACTTCTTCAACACTCCCTAATCTACAGGTAGAATGAAAGTGCTCTTTTACAGGACAGCAAGATTTTATTTTCCCACTGAAATATTCACCGCAATCCTAAATTCCACTGAGAACCATCCTCGATGTTTTATTTATTTATCTCCACCCCCCCAGTTTAGTATTTGATAGAGAAGAGGCAGAATTGAGTACCCAGGGGTGAAAGTTTAGTCTCATGTAGCCTTCTATTTTCCAGTGACAACATATGAAAAAGCTCTAGTCAATGTTACCCTGTAATTTTAAGCAAAGTCATTTTAATAAACTCCTGAAGTTCTAATCAAGTAGATCTGAGACATAGGCACTCCCAGGGAGGTAGGACAGAAGGAAGGTTGTTTTCCTTCCTGCAATATATTTTTGCAAACAGCATTTTCACAAAGCAATTTAAATGAGATCAGTTATGAGTCCATTAATTCAGAACCATCTTTCCCAGAAAACTTAGGTATTTAAGGAAATGCCTATCTCCAATTTGAGTATAACCTATTTTGAGACCAGTATGACAGATTGTGCTTGAGGGATGAGGTGAAATTAATCTCCTAAAGGGAACCTACGGCATGGAGTCATTGTCATTTCATGAACCACCCATCATTTTTCTACTTTTTTTTTTTTGCAACAGACTCACAGTTTGAATAAAGAAACAATTTTGGAAAACCAAAGACTTCGGCAGCTAGGAGGTCACAGATAGTTAAGGGTGTAACATGGGAATCACTTGCAACAGGTCTGGCAGCAATGAGCAATGACAGCTTGTTCAAGAGGCTCCAGCCACTGTCAATGGGATGGCAAGACTGAGCAAGGCAAAGGCCAGAGGTTTCCTCCATCTACCAGCAGCCCAGCAGAATTAACATTCCCAGCACACGAGTCTCTGAAGTATGCATCAGCTGCACATCTCTCTAAGGCTCTCTTGATGTTGTTTCCTCTGGGTTGCATGCTCAACAGGGGAAAAACATCCCAACGTTTGAAATACCTTCACCCTTGCTCCCATTAGACTGGCTTACCAACAGTGTAGGAGAGTGTGATTCAATAAGATTTAAGATTAGAATAAAAAGAGAAAAGTGAGATTAAAAACAATCCAAAACAATCCTAGCCTTCAGAGATGAATACTTTTTTACTTCCTTATCTCACCTTCACTCAGGTGAGCCCATGATATAAGAGTTAAGGATCAACAATGTTGCCCTATTCTGCAAATACTCTCATCAGCTGCAACTCTCACACTGAAAGTCTGGTAACCTAGCACCTCCATTCACCTTGCCTCCCATCATCCCAGCGTCTGCCCCTACCTCCTCCCCTCCCCCTTCCTTTCTCCTACACCGCTTCTTGTCTAAAAGAAATTCAGCCTTAACAACTTGCATCTCTCCCACCACCACTACCTCCTGGCAAACAGGTTTTTGCTGCAGTGTCCCAGGCAAGCTTCCCTGAGATTTAACACCCTGGATGTGCAAAGGCTTCACTCTCAGCTCTTCCAAGACTGGATGCTTCCTCACCAATGGCAGCCAGGACTGCCAATATTCTGCTACAACAAATACAACAGAAAGCTAAGCTCCACCAACACGAGGGCAAATCACACAAACAAGAAAGCAAACCACAACAGCACAGTCCTCTAAAAAAGGGCCCCACAAAGCCACTAATTCAAGTAGTCTAAGTAGAAAGCACAGAAAGAAAAACAAATGACCCACAGGACTCACCCCAGCTTTTTGCAGCACAGCTCCTTGCTTCTTCATTCTCTCCCTAGCAGCCTCTGGTGTCTGTTCCCACAGCCCCACCACTCCATTCCCCAATCCCTGGATGATTCTGTGGGTGGTGTGAGCAGCTTTTTCCTGTGCTAAGAGCCCCATTCCAGAAGGTTCTGTGGGTAGCCCCACCCAGCCTGCTCTCATTCCTCAGAAGGCACCATAGAGGCCAAAATGAAGCTGTGCCTAGCCCAGCAGGAGAGGATTTATTGGGGCACATGCAGAGAGCCTGGTTTGCTGAACAAGCATACCATTTTGTCATGATGCAGAGTTTGTTTCCATTTTAGTTTCTCTGATGGATAAATTTTAATTTTGAAAGTCCTGGACCACTGGGACTTTTCAGTTTTCAAACAGAAGCTTGTGGATTGTGGTTATGTGTGCACAGGCTGTATAGTTGTAGGTACGCATATAATGCATTTGTCTATATGTGTTTACACATAAATAAATTGCAGCTGTAATTCCATGGAGATTGCATCCTGGCATGTCAGATACAATTCTCTCTAGGTAAAACACAAGAAAATAAGCTGTTCACCTACTTATGACTGAATATAAACAATACAGTGTAATTCATTACGGGTAACTGTACCTGCATGCAATCTGGTGAAACAAACTATAGCACAGGAGCACTTTGTGTTGTAGAAGCAACTGTAGAGGCAAAAGTCACATTAAATATATTTGTGTCATCATTACAACATCTGAAAAATAGAAACAGATTCTCTTTTTCCCTCAAAAGAATGCTTTCGGTGCAGAGTTTAAATTAACGCATTTAAAAAACTTAATTGAATTCTGGTTTGGTTTGGTTTCCCCAGAGTACATTACGGAAAATATTTTCTAGGTAACTCTAATACTATCCTTGAATCATTCCACCATTGGCAAAATCACTGATAGTCAAAGGGCATTCAAAGTAAAGAGAGGAGTCTTCTGGTTTTACCCTGAGTAATTTTTAATTTAAGTCACTAAACTGAAGAGCAAATACTACATGATGAATACTACATGATTCCAATGCATCAGATTTAGATGTTGAGTGTTTTGTTGGTTGATTTAATACATACTTCTATGAAATAAATCTGGCATCTCTGATGACACATATACATTAAAGATTGTTTCAACATCTTGAAAATGTTAAGTTTTTGTAGAACATTTACAACAGTGTTCCTGGATTTTCTGAATTTTTTCTACCACACTTGGGGTTACAGTTATTGTTGAAAAGCATAATACCTCTAGGACTGTCCTCTTCCTGAGAGGAAAAGGAGAGAAAGATGACAGAAATGTCCGTTACTGCAAAAGAATAACATGGAGATTTGTCAGAATATATAACATGGATAGAAAAGTGGTGTTGCATTTCTTTGGTCCTTATCAAGATAAATGTGTCTTGTTCATGTGAAAAATATTTTTTTTTTGGAGAAAAAATTATAAGATCAAACAGCAATAAAAATTAGGGACTTTGTTAGATCTGGCTTTCCATTTCCTAACAAGGAATTTATTCCCAACATCTTTTGAGAATTTTTTTATTTATTAAAAAATTGGTCAGAATCTCTAAGAATATATTTTTTGGTACCTAATATTATGAACAATAATAACAAACAATAGGAACAGACACAGTGACCGGGACAGTAGAAAATCCCATACTTACATTACTGGTGACTTCACTATAAAAATATGATGGAAGTATAATTAAAAGATATGGAAATTATGATAACAATGTACCATCTGATGTATGGTACATTAGACAAAATTTATATGCTGCTTTATGCCAGAACATTTTTCCTGGCTTAGAGGAAATAATCATCCTGGTTCATGGAACACTGAAGGCAAAAGGCATTTAGGGACTGATTTCAAAAGAAGTCTGTACATTAGACTTACTTAAGTCATTTAATTAGTGACTATCCTAGTTTCTCTGGCACGGAATCATAGGCCATTCATGATCTGCAGGTCATTAGCAGTTTGGAGTCAGCCAGGGCAGCAGCCAGCCAAAGCTGGCTCAGAGGTGTATTCCAGACCAAAAGTTCACACTCAGTATAAAGGGGAAAGTCTGCTAAGAATAGGGGATTCTTCTGCTTTCCCTCCTCCTACGGACTGCAAATACATGGTGACAACTGTACATTTGCTGAGCTGATTATAACTTTGTATACTTTATATTGGCATCGGTATTACTTTGTTTCATTAAATTTGTTTTCACTTCAACCTATGAGTCTTCTCTCCTTTTCCCAGTTCTCCTTTTCTTCTGTGGAGGTGTCATCAGGTGATAGAACAGAGATTTAAAAGAATGTTCTATATAACAACAGATGTATAGCTTATTTATGTTCAAGATAATACCATCAAGAGAAGAATATTTGTCAAATATGTTCTTGTTTTGTACATTGCTGATCTCTTAAATCTCAATAATGTGGCATGATTCCTTGCCAGCATTAAGACAACATGACAACAAAAGCTTTTGTTTGAGTTTTGTAAAGCTGTGGGGGAGATCTGCTCCACTGTCCCCAAGGTAGGCACTGACTGAGTAAAACAAAGTCTTGCTAGATTCCTACATCTTTCTTACATAGGTACACTGACAAAAAAATGAGTCTGAATTTACTGAACCAGTAAAATATTGTAAAGTCTTCTAGTTCAGCCCCTGGTTGTAGTTTTAAGCATAGTTTTTTTCCTAAAGATTTTTTTTTAATCTCCATAACACTTCACATTCTGATCTCTAGATAAATATTATCATCTCTGAGAGGAGGGCATCTTGTGCTAATGTTGAATTTTTTTTGTCTGACACATATTGAGAAAGCATATAACTGCAGCAAAATCCAGAACAGTTGAAGTGTAATCTGCAATAACTGAATACTACAGGATGACCTAATTAGATTTAATTTGATACCAAAGTTCAAGATTTATGGAAGGGTGATGAAATTTAACAAATTCATAATGAAAGTGAACTCTTGCAAAAGGCAGAAGAATTGTAAATAGATCACGGCATTTTCTGTTTACATGAAATATTTATCAAACTGATATACAGAGTACCTATCACTTCAGTGGCTAAAGGCTCATCTTCCAAATTCTTATCCTCCATAATTAGAAATTACACATTCCTACAGAGTGGAGAGGCTGACTGCATGTTATTCTTTTCTTAACACATAGTATTTGTTTCCTGCCCTATGCAGTTTGCCAACCTCTGCTCCCCTCACCCTCCACCCCCCAAAAAAACAAACCCAAAAATCCCTAACCAAGAAAAGACAGAAATCCTTCTCCAAAGAAGAGAAAACATGGAGGAAAAAAAAAAAAAAAAAAAAAAAACAAACCAAAACAACCCACTAAAGTTACATCAGGACATGAGCTGCTTTCTGGTCCTGGTACAGAAGACTTGCAAAGAAGTTATTTTAAAATAGGTATTTTCAGCAGAGAAGGCTTCAGGCTGATTCTGCAGTATACTACCCAAGAACATGCCAGTGCTTTACAGCTCAAGTTTTAGTCTTGCAACCTTGTGTAAGACCAAGGGCTAGTTTCTCAATATATAAGTGCAGAGATCCAAAGATCTCCATAAGAGATCCAAATAGCATGCAGGCTGAAATAACTGATGCTGTCTGTGTCAGGTAATCCATGACAAACTCATTTTTAATTCAGTATGAATTTTGCTCTTCATTTTCACTTTCAGATACGTATGTGTTACATGTAATATTTTCACATATTGTACAGCATTTCTCTCTGGATTTTAGTGTAGATGTAAAACCCCAGATATGTTATGAAAGTAAAGATGATGTTAGATAATTAGGAAACACTGTAGCCATATTTGTCAGATTTGCATAGCCAGCAAGATTGGACTTTGAATTACTGTCTGAAAAATGTTCATGGTTGAAGCATTCAATGATTCCTCTTGAGAATGTTAAACCATGACAGAGTCAAAGAAAATACGAGAAGCAGAATGGAGAAATACAGTATGTCATTTATTTCCTGGTAACTGTCTATGTGCATAGTCTTATGTCAAGGTTTTTATGAAGTAATGAAAGATACCTCTCCTCAATGAAAGGAGTTGAAACTGGTTTGCATAATAAAAGCTTGTGGGTGAGTTAATCCTGACATCCCATAATTCCTGATGTCCACTTCTCACATATACCAGTGCGTATCAACCACACAAACTGACAGCAGTTCTTGAAGTAGGGTTTTTCCAAAGTTCTGGCAGGAACACTGAGTTATGAAAACAAGTGAAGAATTTCATAGATCTTATATATGTGTATGTGAAGAAAAGAAGGTGATAGAAATTTACATGTCTGAGAGAATTATATAACTATCAGACTATGGATTTAATAACTGTGGGGTTTTGTTGTTGTTTTGGTTTAGATTGATATGTAATATAGTTAGATAGTATCTATGCACACTTTTCTCTTTGCCTAGTACCATTTGATCTAATTCTTAAAGTTATTAAGAAGTTTCATATGTCCCAGGCACGTTGCCTTTGCTGTAGTTGGGCAAGACACTGAAAAGATGAGCTAAAGCGGTGCAGAGGATGCACCTTATGTTGGATGTGGGGAAGTGAAGTCACTTTACTGCATGACACATCTTCTTGGAGAAGCTTCTGGCCATGGAATCAAGAAATTATTCTCCTTTCTTTATGTACACTGTAAAGCGTTCCCACTTTATTCAAGCTTTGCATCTTGAATAAAGCTGCTGATCAGCAGCTTCATAACAGCTATAACTTGGGCCACTGATACTTGTTTTATCGGCATAAAGTAATAAAGAGTACATACTGATCACTTTGCTAAAATTTTGCTAGTTAAATCCTATACTTCATTAGAAGATGATGTTTGAAAAATATCAAGGAAGTGCTTGGTGTACAACAGTGCATCGTATTAGTGGGAAAATATCCAAGACTGGATGACTTGAACATCAGCTAAAGCTGCTTCGAATTTTCTGTTTGTTGAAATAGGTCAAGAACCTTGAAAGTAGGTTTCCCTGTAAGAGGTTGACTTGTACTTTATACTACACAGACTCAGAGAAAGATTTGTCTATTTCTTGTTCCAGAGCCAAACACAATCAGTGTTTTTTGCACAGCACTTTTGTCTGTTCTAAATATTTTGAAATTCACATAAAGCCCAAAATGTTAAGAACTTTTCTTCCAACTGCACTGTGTGCTTCAATCGTATTTTGTTGCATGCTGCACAACAAAGCCTTTCTGCTATCTTATCTTACTACAGAATGCCTTCTCTGCTTCAGTCTTTAATAGGAAGACCGGTTGTCCTCTAAGTACCCAGCCCCCTGAGCTGGAAGACAGGGATGGGGAGCAGAATGCAGCCCCATAATCCAAGGGGAAATGGTCAGTGACCTACTACACTGCTTAGATACACACAAGTCTATGGGGCTATGTGGGGTCCACCCAAGTGTACTGAGGGAGCTAGTGAAAGTGCTCACCAAGCCACTTTCCATCATTAGCAGCAGTCCTGGCTAACCAGGGAGGGTCCCAGTTGATTGGAGGTTAGCAAATGTGACACCCATCTAAAAGAAGGGCCAAATGGATGATAAAGAAATGACAGGCCTGTCAGTCTGACCTTAGGGCCAGTGAAGGTTCTGGAGCAAAGCATCCCGATTTCCATCACGCACCATAAACAGGACAGCCAGGTGATCAGGTCCAGTCATCACAGGTTCATGAAAGGCAGGTCCAACTTGACAAACCTGATCTTCTTCTATGACAGGATGACCCTCCTAGTGGATGAGGGAAAGGCTGTGGATGTTGTTTACCTGGACTTTAGTAAAACTTTTGACACTGCATTCTCCTGGAGAAACTGGCTGCTTATGGCTTGGACAGCAGTATGCTGCACTGCATAAAAAATTGGCTGGGTGGCTGGGCCCAAAGAGTGGTGGTGAACGGAGTTAAACCCAGTTGGTGGCTAGTCACAGTGGTGTGTGTTTCTTCTATGGAACATAGAGAACATGGTTGGATTCTAAATTACTCTATTACAATTTGCAAATTCACTCTAACAGATGTGCAGAAACATTTGTGTGGAATTCAGACAGTAAAGGATAAGCTTAACTATATCTAGAAGTAAAGATATCTACACATATACATATATTTAGGTTAAACCTAGGGATTGTATGCCAATACGAGGAAGCGGCAGGCTGTTCTTTTAATGCCAGTTACATAAACAGAGGTTGGGAAAGATCTCCATTTGCTATGTTATTTTTTTCCAGTACAGCAATGAAGAGCAAGAACTCTTGTTTTTTATTACATTATGATGTGCATTTTAATTTGTGCTGTTAAAATTTGTCTTTAAAATGTTTTGACAATACAAACATGAATTGCTTTTGTAAACTTTTCTACTTCTAACATCTAGATATATGAATGATTCCCTGCATGTATTATAGAAAAGGATGAAACAGGGAAAAAAAAATATTTCTTATTGGAGTACCTTTCTGAAGACTTGGGTTGTATCAATGTTTAAACATTCATCAGAGACAAATGATTTATTCATGCTTAATAGAGCATCCCAGACAGTTGCAGGTTTTATTAGTTGAAGTTTGAGTGACTTCTGTTTGCCATAATAGTATTTTACATTCATACAACAATTTTCATTCAAAAGTATTTCAAAGTGCTATCCATAGTGTGTGTATATAAGGGATAAATTAACGAACCAGTAAATTACATTTAGCTCTGGAGTGAAGCTCCACAGAAACTTTGTGGCAAGAAACTTGTGTGGGTTTAATTTTTAATTTTTTTTAAATTAAATTTTATTGATTTCAAGGAAGCAGAGCATATAATTGAATTAAACTGTGTTTTATAGAAGAGAAAAGAGTCTTACAGCTAGGGCACTTGACTCCAGCCAAGAAGTGGTCTCTGTTACTTGCTTCTGCCATAGACCTCCTGTCATCTTCAGGCAATTTGCTTAGTCTGATTTGGACCTTAAATTAAGTCAAGATAACTAATTGTGACACCAGCTCAGCTTTGGTGACCTTTCATGTACATAGTTAATTACTTGAAATGTAAGTCACAGGTAACTTTAGCTACATTTTAGTAATGAAAAAGCTCTCCCATTGACACTAAGCTAATTCGCACGATGCTGTATTTGCTATATGCTAGCAATACTGTAGATACGGAAGATCAGCTGCCATGAGTCTGAAACATCAGTTAATGTATCTCAGAAATAATACTTGATTTATTACAGTTTTTGATTATATTGCATAAACCTCAAACTGAGGCTGTTTCCCCATCTAAGCAGCAGTAAACACAAAGTCTTCAGATCCTGGTTGGAATTTCTAGGTGCTGTTTAAGAGAACAAACTCTTCCTTGTATATCATAAGATATTCCTATAAGTATGTGAATAATTTGAGAGACTATTCAGATCTTGAATGAAGCTGGTAGTATTGGAATGTCTCCATGCTAAACAATGTAAAGTAGCCAGTTGGTCAGGTTTTTTTCTTTCAAGGTGTTTTGACTGAGATAAAGTTAATTTTCTTCCTAGTAGCTAGTTGTGTTTTGGATTTGATGACACCAAGCTGTGTGGTGCGGCTGACACGCTGAAGGGAAGGGATGACATCCAGAGAGACCTTGACAGGCTGGAGAGGTTGGCCCATGCCAACCTCATGAAGTTCAACAAGGCCAAATGCAAGGTCCTCCATCAGGTCAGGGTAATCCCAAGCACCAATATAGGCTGGGCAGTGACTGGCTCGAGAGCAGCCCTGAAGAAAAGGACTTAGGAGTACCGGTGGATGAAGAAACTCAACATGAGCCATCAGTGTGTTCTTGTATCCCAGAAGGCCAATCATATCCTGGGCTGCATCAAGAGAAGTGTGGCCAGCAGGTCGAGGGAGGTGACTCTTCCCCTCTACTCCACTCTCGTGAGACCTCACCTGGAGTACTGCGTTCAGTTCTGGAGCCCCTATTGCAAGAGGATTATGGACGTGCTGGTATGTGGCCAGAGAAGGGCCACAAGGATGATCAGAGGGCTGGAGCACCTCTCCTATGAGGACAGACTGAGAGAGTTGGGAGTGTTCAGTCTGGAGAAGGCTCCGAGGAGACCTTCTTGTGGCCTTCCAGTATCTTAAGGGGACCTACAAGAAAGTTGGGGAGGGACTGTCAGGCAGTGATAGAACTAGAGGGAATGGATTAAAACTAAAGATGGGTCAACTCAGATTGGACATTAGGAAGAAGTTCTTCACCATGAGGGTGGTAAGACAGTGGAACAGGTTGCCCAGAGAGGTGGTGGAATCCCCAACCTTGGAGATTTTTAAGACCAGGCTAGATGGGGCTCTGAGAAACCTGATCTAGTGGGAGGTGTCCCTGCCACTGGTAGGGGGGTTGAACTAGATGATCTTTAAGGTCCCTTCCAACCCTGACAATTCTATGATTCTATGATTTAGTATGAGAATAATGTTGAAAATACACTGATGTTTTAGTTGTTGCTAAGTAGAGTTTATACTAAGCCAAGGATTTTTTAGCTTCTCATGCCCAGCCAGTGAGAAGGCTGGAGTGACACAAGAAGCTGGGAGGGGACACAGCCAAGACACCTGATCCAAACTGGCCAAAGGAATATGTCATACTGTATGATATCATGCCAAGTATATGAAATGGGGGGAGTTGGCCACAAGGGGTGGATTGCTGCTTGGGGACTGGCTGAGCATTGGTCAGTGAGTGGCGAACATTTGCATGGTGCATCACTTGTCTTTCTTGGGTTTTATTTCACTCGCCTTTTGCTATCTTCCTTTTCATTACTATTATTATTTTTACTATTATTGTTAATATTATTATTACTCCTTTTTTATTTTTATTTTTTTAAATTTCAATTATTATGCTCTTCCTATCTCAACCCACAAGTTTTGCCTGGTTTTGATTCCCCCTCCCATCTCACCAGGGTGGAGTGAGTGAGTGAGTGGCTGGATGGTGCTTAGTTGTTGTCTGGGGTTAAAGCATGACATAAGGTTGGCAGGAATAAGACAATTCTTCAAAACTAGAACAGGTGGACAACTATTTTACATGTCTTTTGACACTTGTGTTTCTCCTGGCCTCATCTGAGCATACTACTGCAGTGCTCGCAACCACCTTACTATGCTTTGCAATAAGTCTACTAGTTTTTCTTAACCTGCATTTGGCTATTTATTATTTCTGACTCCCACAAGGAATAGTACAAAATTCACAACTAATTTCGAGTACAGTGGTGTGATGAATTTGAGGAACTACTAAAGATGTAATAGGCAGAACAAATTATATTGAAATTTGGTTCACAAGTAAATGTTTGCAGACTTTAAACTACCTTTTCCACTTTACACAGTGAACAGTCATCAAAAAATCCTGGTAACATAGCCTGCCCTTCTGCAGGAAAGCTGTGTAAGCGAAGCATGTATCTGTTCTATAAACTTCAGTTTCATATCTGTACAATACAACAGTACTCAACGGAATAACTTTTTTTTCAATGCTAGCTGCACTGTTGGTCACAGTTACTGGAATAGGTAAATTTAAGTCTTTTGGACATTAGTGGTGCTTCGTATTCAGTCTGATCAGGCTGGTAACTTGACGTAGTAACCCCAGAGTTTACTTCAAAGTACTATGCTCTTGCTAAATGTGTTCCCTGCTTCTCCTTTATGGGACACAAGATAACTTGAAAACATAACCATCTAACCGGCTGTGGAAGAACTATTGTCTTAATTATCTGCATTAAAAAAAAAACAAAAAACAAACAAACAAAAAAACCCAAACAAACAAAAAATAAAAACCGAACCAAACCAAAACAAAATTTGGTCTGTATTACTAAAATGGTGTACGCCTAGAATAAACGCATTCAGGAATGACTTTTTCTGGTATTGTGGCTAGTAACCAACTATATCTGTTTAACAGAGCTTGGTGTGTGTGGTATTATAGGAGGAAAGAGCCCCCTAATGGCTTTAAGTTATCTAGAAAAATAAAAATAAATTTAACTTTCTATAAGTTCAAGCTGGAAAGCAATGCAAAATTAGTTTAAAAGGCTAGACTAGTCTTCCTGAGAAAAAGGTGATACAACTGAATCAGTTTAAAGTGTTGCAAAAGCTCCAGATTAATGGCATTATAGGCTTGAAAGAAAATGCACAAATTGTAATATAAAACCTTTTAAAATCTTTCTGATGAGGTTTTTTTCAGCTATTTTTCCTTAATCTGACAAAAGATGCTTACACTGTAAATCTTTGTTGTGGAAATTGATAACATATTTCATGAATATAAGATTTACTAATTGCTTTGATGTCTATTTTTTTGTGGTTGGTTTGTTGTTTTGTTGGGATTTTTTTAATAATGTTCAAATGGAATATTCCATTTACAAAAATAAATACTTGTAAGCATTATTTGGAGTTTCAAGTTTCATGGTTAGGATGTAACCAGAATACGAACAGATACTAATCTGGAGGGAATCATATCACTGTCTTTGAAATCACAAAATTAGCATGATTTTATTTCCAATCAAAAAATTATATGGTATATTTAAAGAGCACAGGTATAGTAAACAAGGCTTTTCAGAGAGCGAAGAGACATGAATAAGGGCTGTAAGAAAGCTTTTGAGAGTATGTAAAGGCTTTTGTAAGTCAAACTGCACATGAAGTATTTTGAGACAGGCCTGATGTCTTGTAGGAGCCAAAATGAATTAAACATCCAGTTATCTTAGCTCCTTATAAAATTCTGTCTGCATTTGGTAGATGTAAGTCTCAATACCCTGGTCTTTGTCTTACTTCTAAAATGTTCAGTCAGTTAATTAAAATGGTCAGATTCTGACACTCTGACTCCATAGGCAACGTATACAGTCCTCACCTCTGGCAGTATTTTATGGCATATAATAGCACTCAGTGAAAGCTAAGGTGGCAAAATGTGCCCCAAAATGATTTTCTTGCTACCCAGAAAAAAACTTTCAGACAGAAGCATTGAATTTGCAGACTGTGTACATAAAAAAGACCATAGACATTATTCACAAAGAAAATATAAAGAAACAGAACAGCACAGCTGGTTTTGACTCATCAGCTTACTTCTTGTTCTGCCAGTGCTTACGCACATAATAAGTCATAGAAGATTAAACTGTTTCTTAAACCTTGCATATTTTTTCATGTGGTTACTTAGACACCCCTTCAAATTATCATTAGTTAAAAGAAACAAAAAAATCTCTATAAGCCTAAGGTCCCCAACATTTATAATGTCTTTTTTATAAACAATCATTTTGGTAAAATGTGGGAATTTCACTTTACGTTGGCAATTTTCAGATGTCATGAAATATTTCACTATGGTGCTTCATAGACATTTATAAAAAATATCTTGGTAGACAAAGAGAAGAATCCTTTTCTGTATTTGTGTTGGGTTTTTTTTTATAGGATAAAATGGATTACAGAAAGGTGTGTAGTCTAGTAGCAATAGCCTGCTATAGGGAGTTTCTTAACCGGACAAAGCATTGGAAAGTTGTGCTTGGCAGTGTTTAAATCTGCTTAAATGCCTGAGCTAACAGACTGATGCCTCTGCTTCACTCAAAGGGAGTAATCGCAGGAGCTGGCATATGAAAAATTCTTTTCAGTTTGGAGCAAGGGAGTGTACAAACTGATGAAGAAGGTGGTGCAGATTTATCACAGTTGGAAGGGATGTGCCACTAATGAAGTGACAGTGCTGCCTTCTTAGAGTTACACTCCTATCGCCTGTACACACTGAGTCAATCAACTGCCTGACTCACTACGTAAGCAAAAGCTGGGTTATTTCAGTTTTAGCCTATCACCTTCCCAAGTCACAGCAACCTATCACAACCATCATCTATCTCAGCAAAAGTATTTCTAACACAGCGGAAGGAAATACGTAGAAAGTTTACATAGAAAGAGGCAGTTAGAAGACAGTAGTGTCAATGTCACATCAAGACAAGCCATCAGTCCATGGGATGGCTACTTCAAACATGCAGCACAGCATAACAGAACTTCCTAGGGTTCATATTTCAGGTCAGAAGCCTTGATCTTTGCTTTACAGGCAGAATGTTAGCAATAGCTACTGTATCTATAAAAAGATGGCAGTCTTATGCCATATTATCTAAGGCAGATCAGGTTTGTGCAGCAGAGTTAAGCTTGCAGTCAAAAGACAGATCTTGTTTCAAACTACTGACAAGCACTGAGAAATCCTCCACATAAATATTCTCTCTACCTGGCTTCACAACATGTTCAATAATGAACTGATAATATGAGGGAGCTTCTGTGCTGCTATTACTCCAGACTGTTTAGCATGTGTTGGACACACTACATTAAAACATCACACAAGAGTTAGAAATCATCTCTTCTTGCTGCTTCATTCCTACTTACTTGACAGGTTACGTATAATAAATACGATGCACAAACCACATCCCATTCTTAATTGTCTTTGGGTATACATAATATTTGATACATATCACCTGTGAGTGAAAGAGATTTAAGTGCAGTAAATGCATCTGTGAACAAATGTCAAAGCTTGTATTTAACATGCAAGATACAAAAAGAGTCATTCCTTTTTTAGCTGCTCAGAAAAGCAAAGGATAATTTCCTTACCTGTAAGATCAAACTCTCTGTACCAGTACTCTGAGCTAAAGGGACAGGATGAATTTTTATCTTCCGTAATAAGCCTTTCTTCAGAGTTGCAGAACATAAGAGATGTATTTATAAGCAAAATGAACTATTCCAACGTCCAGTCTGTTATCAGTTGCACTGGCTTGGAGCTGGCATCCTCTTGCAAATGAAAAAAGGTAGCTCAGCAAGTTGTCCACTGAAGGAGCTCGATATCAGTGTTATCAGGCACCAGCAGTCACACGCTGATGCTATAGTGTGCACAGTCTCCCTCTATTACGCGCTTTCTCTCGCTTGCTCTCCCTCTCTCTCACCCTGACGTTCACTCAGCTCTGAGTCTGAGCTCCTTCTGCTGCTGTATAATCAATCTAGCCTGTCTGAATCTAATAGGCTTCTATTTAACCAGCCAATCAATAGCACAGATTCTGCTGCTGCTCCCCAGGGTCTTTCCTAGGAGTGCTACAAACAATAAGAGTTTGACCAGCAGTTTAACCAAGTATTTTTCATTATTTTATCTCCCTTAAAGAAAAATTGCTTAGGAGAGCCTAGGTTCAATGCTAACTTTCTCTCTATGTTTTCATAAGAGTTACATAAACATGCACATTGTACTGCACTAGCATTCTGAACACTTTGAAATTTTCACCTATTCTATATGTTTTAGAATATATATTATAAAAAGAACATAAAATGCACACATTCTCCCCCCATCCCCTAATCAACCTGCATGGCAAGCATTACCCTTTGTGTTCTGAAAAGTCCAGCAGCAAGTTTTGTAACGTAGACCTGTTTGTGTCAAGTGTTGAAATTAAATATAAAGCAAGAAGAAAGAAAATTGTTTCACAGACTGTGTTTCTAACCCCTGTCACTTTAAACTACCTTGTTTCCTACACTGTTTATGTTTCAGCTTGTATGATTTTTTTTTTTTTTTTTTTTTAAATAATAATTTGTCTGTATGGAAGCAAAATAGATTCAGATATGGGAGGAACTGGAAATGCAGTATCTATTCAGTAATGGATTCATGTGGGACAGCTTTTTCTGATAAAACAGTGATCAGAACTAACTAAAACATGGAGTTAGCAACAAATAGCTGCTGTCTTTAAAAGCATACTCTATCTTTTATTGCACTGTGCTCACAGCATGTGTAAGCAATGGACTGTCCTTTAGGGGATGGGTGTTGTGTAAAGTGAGCATTTTTAGTGCAATGGTCTGACATTCTTTTTCCATGTGTTTTTGTTTGGGGTTTTTCTGGGGGTGTGTGCATGTTTGCTTTAGTTTGGTTTTGTTCTTTTCATTTAGAGGCACTACATTTAAGAGCATTGATTTGCAACTGGATCACTCTCGTTGAAGTTCAAAACTATGAATCAACTTCCATGCTGAAGCAAACTGTGGGAAAGTGCCTACCATACTCCTGAGTCCAGAGGGGAGGTTTCATCAGTCACAGTTGCTTCCCCATCACAGCATATTGGCACTATTATACTGCTGCTCTATCATTTGAAACAGCAGCTGTACCTAAAGCAGACCACGAGTACAGTCCATTTGGTGGCTTTCTAGAGAACGTACTGTCCCATTCTTGGGTGCCCTCATATACGATTCTTGTAGAAATTCATCTTATTGCTGCCAAATAATCCAGAAACAAAATGAGAGCTTTGATTTTCTGACTCCTCTGTGTTTGGACTATCTGTCAGTCTAAGGATCTCTCAGTATATTCACTACATTAAGACCTTGTGCCTGGGATCCTGTCTTGAAAACTGGGACTTGCAGTTCAACTGTCTATTCCATGGCTAAAATTGCCTCCTTAGACAGCTGGCATAGGTTAAACCTCTTGATGAAGTATGAACACTGTAGTCTAGCATCAGTTATCAGACGGAAGCATGTAAACAAGTAGATGTACTGATAATTTAGTTTAATTATTTATTTAATGGTTATTTAATCTAGTTTGGTGTGACAGACTGGCTGCTAGAGGTTTCTACCCGAGTCAGGGCTTCTTATGTAAGCTCTTAAGAGTGGTCAAAGTGTTGTTTCTTTCCAGTTCCTTTATCAGAAAATCCCCCATTAGACACATTTACAGAGCCCCGTCAGACAGTTTATGGTCTACATAACCTACTGAGCAATCCAGACTTCTTGGATGAACACAATCTTATGCTATCAAGTCATCAATTTTATCTTTTCAGTCTCTTGCAAATTCTGCTCAAGGACTGAAAGGTAAAGATAGCAGGAAAAAAAGACCCACTGTTAAACTGGAGTTTGCAACACAAGAAATAAAGCTACGGTGTCCTTAAACAATAAGGGATGTCTGTAAGGCTATTCAGAGGTACAGAGCTATCAGGAAAACATTTCTATTTAATCTGAGTGTTTACACAAGAGTATGCATAAGGTCATATGACAGCAGAAATTAACAATACATTTATGCATTTGAATCTCCTTCAATGTGCATACAAACAAACAAACAAAAAGAGGAAATAACCACTAAAGTCAGTATCCATGGCAAGTTCAGATCATCCATTCTTAGTGTGAAATACCACAGTATCAGACAATAATCTCAAATTCTTCCGTTGCATACAGAATACCTCATTTATTGCAGCCTACAAAACACATGTAACAGACGTCTCAAGTGACTTGAGTGGTCTGCATCAGGTAAGTGATGTTTATGGATAAAGAAAAAGAGTAAAATGAGTAAATAAAAACAAAGATGGATAGAATTATGGTCATACAACTGTATGAGTGAAGATCTGGTAGTGAAAGTGTGTAAGGCCTGTATAGTCCTATATGTTGGAAGAAGGGCAATTAGGGTGGATAGTATCCTACCCTTGGGGGGAGGGTGGGAATGAGGAGGAGTAGGGCAGTGCAAGTTCATTATGGATCTCAGTGAGAAAGGCCCAATAGCAAATGGCCCAACAGCAAATAAAATAGCTAGTTTAGTAAGAGAATGAAGAGGACTATAGATAGAGAGTAAATCTCGCATCCCTCATATGCTGCCGCACTTTTTTCGTGCAGCATGGGCCGTGGGTGGATATTCCTACAGCACACTGTGTAGATTCCATCCATGGAAATGTTCTTTCCTCCCTCCCATGCTGTTGTGCCCTTTTTTTTGTGTAACAAACGGAATCATATACCATCTTCTGACAGGTTGGGATGTTATCTGTCATAACACCCACCAGTGCAGCACGGCTGGCACAGGGCACACCAGCAGGTTCCCCTACAGCAGCTGCTCACGCTCCCATATGGGCTGCTCAAGCCCTAAGCACGGGTCTGATAGAGCTGGCACGGCTTGTGCAGGATCTCTAACATGTAGTACAACATCTTCCACGAGGCTCCCAACACAATGGGAGGAACACTGTTGGAGAATTTGGAGTTGAAGGAGCTCACTTTCCAAACACCCTTCGGTAATTTTTCTTCTTGACAAAGTCCCAACTTCTTTTTGCATCTAATCTAATCTAGCCCGTGCAAACCATATAGTAATCATATGTGAGGTACTATTACAAAATTATACATTGAGCAGTTTGGTATTTTAGTGTTTGGTTTGGGCTTTTCAGCTGAAAACAGGACTGTAAGGATCACATTTTTAAAAAGAGGACGACTGTAAATCTCGGGAACTGGCCTTTTATACAAACACTGAATCAAATATTTACAAAATATTTACTGAAATTTTAATTGTACTTTGGAAATACAAATGTTGACTTGAAATTATCTACAGGGTACCTTCAGACGCTACATATGCCATCTGGAACTTGTGGATACTAGAACACATTCGTATTGAATATATGTGAATATATCTCTTTGACTTTTCATTTCTGAAGTGAAGCATGGTAAATTGTTTTAAGAATGTTTGGATACATTGTATCATAGCATGATGATTTAGGACTGCACAAGTGTATTGTTAGCGGATAATATAAATGGTTATTATCTAGATAAATAGATTTTTAATACTGCAGTGTTTAATACTGAGATCAGTGTTTAAGCTTGAAATACTGAAATGTTGACCTAAGGATAGCAAAGTAGTTTAGAATAAAAGGCATACTGTAGCTGCTCTAGTAAGGTGCCCTGGACATCCAACTGTTTTTCTTTTTATTGTGCTTGGTTTGGGGAAAAAATAAGGTGCAATTATGTCAGAGAACAGTTCGGTTTCTGAGTGCTGTGTTTTTATATATTAAGTATAATTCTCTATCAGAAGTTATTTTACACCGTTTCAGATTTAATTAACAAAGAGGAAATAAATGTGCTTCCTACCTTGTAATTCCAGCAATAATCAAGATTGTTCTTCTGTAACCAAGTAATCAAAGGAAAGCCAGAATATGCAACTCTGTAAGATTAAATCTTGTGAACGTCTAATAATGGAATAGCAGATGTTGCCAATTCATAGAGGTGCCTTTGATGTATTCCCTCATGACAAAAATAAAAAAAAATTCTTTGTACGTTTTACAACTTTCTCTGGAAAGAATGAATTAAATGGGCTTTCTACATTGAACATAAACACTGGTTCTATTAATTGTACAATTCCTATGTGGCATTTTACTGATATAGATATCATTCAGGTTTCAAATCCCACCAAGTCTTAACACGTTGTTAAAATGTTCACATTATTCACATGCTTAAAATAGAGTACTGTATAGTCAGGTTTGTAATGTAGAAACCTAAATCATTCACAGGTATCATGGGGTGTTAGGTGTTGGAAGGGACATTGGAGATCTTCAAGTGCAACCCCCCTGCCAGAGCAGGACCATACAATTTAGCACAGGTCACACAGGAACGCATCCAGGTGGGTTTTGAAAATCTCCAGAGAAGGAGACTCCACAACCTCTCTGGGGAGCCTGTTTCAGTGCTCTGTCACCCTTACAGTAAAGAAGTTCCTCCTCATGTTAAGGTGGAACCTCTTGTGCTCCAGCTTATATCCATTCCCCCTTGTCCTATCACAGGGCATGGATTTACTGGATATTTATGGATTTACTGATACTTAGGAAAAGTCTTTTTCCAAAGATGGGGCACAAAGCTGTCTTTAAAATTTATTTTAAATTCTTGATGGTAAATACAAGGAAATACTGTCATTTTTATTTCATTTTTTTCCTTAGAAAAATTCCCTTTTGGTTCCTGAATGTCATGATTAAGAAACAGACCAAAATACAGGCTGTGAGAGATAAATAAGATAACAATGCATATTTTCTTGTGTTGTATATAGTGTTTGTCAGTATTTCTGATAGAGTAAGTAAATATGTTACAACTTTGCTCAAAAGCTTTCTCTTTTTTTCAACTTACAGAAGCTAGCCAGAGAGTGGTGGTAAATAGTGCTTTTTCAAACTGGCAACCTGTCACAAGTCAGGTCGCCCAGGGATCAATATTGGACCCAATCCTGTTTAATATCCTCATAAGTGATCTGATGATGGGATCAGGCATACCCTGATTAAGTGTTCTGATTATTACCAAACTGCGTAGAGAAGTGGACACTTACCACACCTATAATACTGTGTTCAGTTTTGGTCCCTCTTATACAAAAGAGATATGGACAGTCTGGAGAGAGTCCAGAGAAGGGCCACAGAGATGATCAAAGGACTGGGAAGCTGCCATATGAGGAAAGGCTGAGAGAATTGGAATTGTTCAGCCTTGAGAAGAGAAGGCTTAGGGGAGACCTTATCACTACATCCCAGTATTTAAAGGGTGGCTGCAAAGAATATGGAGACTCCCTTTTCACCAAGGAGCCACATGGAAAAGACAAGAGGTAATGAGTGCAATTTACTCCGAAGAAGATTCCAATTAGACACAAGAGGAAAAATTTTCACAATTAGAACAATCAGCTATTGGAATAATTTCCCCAGAGAAGTAGTGGCTTCCCCAGCATTAGACACTTTTGAGATTCAGCTGGACAGGATGCTGGACCATCTTGTCTAGACTGTCCTTTTGCCAATAAAGATTGAACCAGATGATCCTTGATATCCATTACAAGCTAGTATTCTATGATATGATAGCATTTAACTTCTGTGGGTACTTGATTCAATTTCTGTAAACATGCTGAAAAATAAGACAAGGTGAATCTCCAATTATTAAAGACTTTGGCTTTAGACATGAAAGTTATGTATATGAACCTGATATAATGGAATATATGCCCATAAAACACAATATACCTTATTTTCTATCTGAATGCTTTAGTGAGCTTCAGGATGAACACTGCTATAAAAATGAAACTAATATAACTGGAATTATCATCACTGCTAACATTTATTGTTTTATGATGTTTCTACGTCAGACAATTCTTTAGAAAAGGCAGCAGTACTCTATTGGTTCAGGGGAAACATACATTTACAAACCAAATTTTAACGTATAGCATTTGTAGGGCTATATATGTCTTCTGCTTCTCCATGAAAACAGGAGGATCCATTCCAGGATCATCCATTCCACGTTTAGAAATGTCTCTTTTGTAATTTACCAGATGTACTCTACAATACTATCTGTCCGTGATGTATTTAACACAGGAGGAATTGGTCTTTTTTGGAAACTTCGGAACCTTCAAAGGGCCACACTGATGTTAGTGAATGGAAAGAGCTGTACTATCCTCAAGGCCAGCTGAAATGGAAAGCTCACATCCATACAGACAAATGTTTTCCTTCCTCGGAATACTATGGCCATTTAAGGTGTTCTTCAGAACATCATCTAAGCTACCTCTTGGAAATCTTTGTGATAATTTCTGCATTTTCCATAAGCCTCATTTGGAAGGGTTAGCCTAGGCCAAAACTTTTTTAAGCCATTTGAAAATACTGGCAATAACTGAATTCATTTATGCAAATTTCCTGAGTCCCAGTAGAGTACAGTTAAAGTTCTCTGGGTCGTTCAGTAAAACACAGAAAAGTAATGACTATTTTAAAAGACTGAAATCTTCATGAAAATTCACAGTTACTACAGGGCCTCTAGCTTCACAAATTAAATATTTACAAGGAGACCGAATTCTAGTTGCAAGTATTTCCTATTCCCTAAAACACTGACAATAGAGAAGCCTGAAAGTGACTTCAGTAACATATACACATCACTAAGATGCATTTAATCTATCAGCATGACCTTCAGCCACTGACTGCAGATCACAGCATGCCAGATTTCTTTGTTTGTGTTTGGGGTTTTTTTGTTGGTTGTTTTTTAAGTTCAAAATGTTGCTAAGGGGCAAAAAGGAAATGCTCTCCCCATGCCAGTCTTTGCCCCATCTCTTGGCACACCGTGCCTGTACTTTAGAGTCTCCTAGGTCTCTACTTCTCAAGGGCTCTGCTATCATACCAGCCTATCATACATAATTATGGTGTGGTCATAAATATCTAATTGAAAACAGAATAAATATTTTTTGCCACTATGCTTATAAAACTAAGGTAGCACTACACAAAGATAAGCAGAAGAAATTAGCCACAGCCACATGGTAAAAATAAAATAAAAATTGCTGCAATAGTTAAGCTAAAATAAAACTCAGGTTCAGACAGAGCAAGCCTAACAAAGCTCAGTTCTGAGGAGCAGCCAGTTTGACACAAAGTTGAGGCCTGTCACTAGAAATGACAACACTGTATGGTGGGGCTGCAGGTTATAGAATTTTTCTCCCATACCATACTTCTGTGCTTTCACTGTTCTTGATACCGAAGTCTTTCAAAATAGAGGTAGGTTAGCTGTACTGTCTTTGTCTTCATTATCAGCTCCCAAGTGCAAGAGACATGTAGCAAAAGATCTTTTTCTAAGATAAAAAGTAGTGCAGCTGCCTCAGAAAACGGTGCACTTCTGATGAGGGGAAAAGCCTGCCTTAATTAAAGATCAAAAGAAGGACCTCCCTCCACCGGTGGAGTTATGCTATACAACATTGCCTTGGAAGGCTTAAAAGTTCCAAAGTGGAAACAATATAGAAAGTTGGAATCCAATAGAACAAGTGCTGATTTTGCAGGAAATTGAGAAAGTTGCTTTTCCTGCAACAAAGTCACTAGTGGATTGTGTTTTACATCATGTTATGAAGTTGGTGCTGTTTGCCTACACACACTCAACCCTTCCTTATAGAATCATAGAATCACAGAAACATCGAATGGTAGGGGTTGGAAGGGACCCCTGGTTTAGGTATTTTGAATGAATTCACTTCATTTGGTGCTTGGTTAAAACAGTGCCTTTGTTGCGTATTACATCCATTATGACACCTTTCCTCAACAGTTTTTTAATAACAATGCATTTCTAGATTATATGGATGGTCAGTTTGCAACTTACACAGGTTTTTACATCGATGTCATTATTTCTTCTGGGACGTGTAAAACTGCTTTTTTTCAGAAGAAATTGTATATAGAAGAAAGTGTTGCTTTGACTTTATTTTTTATTATCATTATTAGAGGTAGTGCAGTAACATTCAGTGTCTTATATTCCTCCCAAGTTTATGTCCCTGCTTCTACCTCTTGCACACTTTATTTTTACCTTTTAATTTTTCAAGAATCCATTATTATTCGTGTAAGCATCCTACTGTTTGTGCTTTGTTTCCTGCTCATCGATATGGACCAGTTCTTGAAGGAGATCTCTGAAAATCAACCAGCTGCTCTGGACCCCTTCTATCCAGGGCTGTATCCCATGGCATTCTTACAAGAATTGGTCCTAACAGGCCAAAGTCTGGTCTCTTAAAGCCTAGGGTTGTCGTTCTGCTTTGCACCTTGCTCCCTTTTTGTCTGCCTGTAAAACTGTATCTGTTTGTATCGACTCGATTTTCTCCAGATTGTTGCTGCAGCCATAGAAGTGGCCATTTCAGATGCTGTGGAGGAAGCTCTGCACTCTTTTCAGGGAGAGAGGTCTGTGATTCACACTTTATGTCCTCCAAGATGAAGGTCAAGACCACATGCAGAGTGTTTCCAGTGGACTGGCTAGTGGGGCTGGGATCAAGGCTCTGGCTAGCAATATGAAGGGAAGGAGAGCAGCAGACATTCAGGGGAGGAAACAAAATGTGCAAGTCCTCTCCAGTGCCACAAGGCAATACAAGAGTAAATTATGTAAAGTTAAGATTCAGTATAATTAAATATCCTTTAAACAAAAACAACAATTGAATTTTAATTACAAACAAAATGTTATCTTCTATTCCTAGAATCACTGTTCTGTCCATTGCTTTTTTTATTTTATAATTCAGGTATGTAATATGCTAAACAAGTAATTAAGAATTGTCTGTTGGATTTTTTGAACTGTGATATCTAATGAGAAATCATTCACAAATTATTTTGAATTCTGATTTCTAGTTGCATTTGGGCAGTACTCCAGTTGAAACTAATGAAAGTATTGCCGAGGTAGGTAACAGGGCTGGGCATATAATGTGCACTGCATTTCCGATTTGATTCATTGCCTGGGAACATATTATTTGCACCATGGATATACATGCACCAAAACCATCTCCCTGGAGCAGCGTGAAGTATGTCGTTAAAGCAGAGGAAGAAGTTTTGTACACTCATGGGTCTCCACTGTTTCCCAGGAGTCACAATGCACTGAATAATATACTGTGCTGAGAGAACTTGAGAAAAGTTTGCTTTGGGTTTTTTTAATTTAAAATAATTCAGAGAGCAAAATCCATTAGAAGTCTTCCCTAGGAACTACCTGAAAAACAGTTTGTTCACCTCTTGTTTACCATAGGTAAGTCTGTAGTCATCCTTGAGCTGTTGCTTTTAGCACATTAATTGTGGAGGCAACCTTGAAACTTCAGAACTAGATAAATAAATATATAATAGATGAGGGAGCAGTGAACACAGCCAGTGTGAAAGTAGAGAGAAACTGTCATTTCAAAGTATATGTTTTCATTAAAACAGAAGTAGTGCATCCCACCTACTCCATATTTTTCCCTGTCTTTCAAGGTTCTTTGAGATGTTTTGGCGTGCTAACCAGTAACTCCAGTTAAAGCCAGCGTTGCTGAGCATGGACCAGCCCTAAAATTAGTGGAGTTCTTTTGATTATCTTTTAATTTCTTAGATCACTTTTTCCTAGGTAACTTTCAGTCATAATACAAGCAACCTTCCAAAAGAGTCATTGGAAGTTATTTGTGAGTGAGAAATAGAAGTGATGCTCCTTTTCTTGATTTGGAAAATCCTGTGTTGACACCTAGCTCCGCAGAAGTAATGGATGGTCAAAAGTACTATTGTATCTTTTGGATACAAGAATAAAAATACTGACAGTCTAAAATATAATTTACTTAAATGTGTGCATGTAAAATCTTGGCCTGACAATTATGTCTTGTGTTTACTTTTCATGTCTCCTCCGATGGAGATGGTACTGCTAAGAAAGGGATATTGACAGTGCTGAAATCCAGTTTATTTTAGGGTGAGGATGTTGATCCCCACATAAGAGTCAGTATAGTCCTTTTAAATTCATTGAGGAGGATATGGTGAAAAAGCTGAATTTACTGTTTTGCCTGGAGGTTGGAGATAAAAAGACACTTAGTGTCTTAACACTAAAAAAGGGTTTAGTAAGCTTCAGGGAAAAAAAAAGAGTACTTAGGATTCTATTGCAACATCATCTACTTCTGCTAAATGCTAAGTTTGCAGGACCCTATAAAAAAGGGCTGTTAAGACCCCCTGACTGATACCCTGGTTCAGTAGGGAAGGAAAGGGCCTGTCTTTGATATACACTCAATCTCCCAGGACAGTCTCTTCTCTTTATTGCCAGTGGTTACTTAATGTTTCCCCTTTTTTTTCTCTTGCTGTAAAAAACCAAACTTCTTGCCCTTCTCCCAGACATTTACTTAGATTTCAAGGTGATACACAAAAGCATGGTTAAATGTCTCCTGTGTGACTTTTGTGACAGTACCTTTTTCTTTCAAAAGGGACATCTTTCCTTACAGCCTTACAATAAAATTTAAAGTGTTGCTAACAGAAAGAAAGACATTTCAAAATAACTCAGGTTTGATTTTAGCTAAAGCAGTGCTAATTAGCAGTGGTTAGTCCAGTTTTAATGCAGATATGATTGTGAGGTGAAATACTGGAGGTATATCTGTACCATGAAAGAACTCTCAGCTATATTTTACCTGATTGCTACACTGCACATGTGCTACCAGTCTCTATGGCACAGAAACCAGTTCCTCTGGACATAAAGTTTGGGTGCAGTTCTGGGATTCCTACCTGAACTGCTCTGGATACACTAATTTGCACTATATTGCTTCTCTAGCTCTGTCCTGGAGTTTCTTGGAGTATTTCTTTCAGACATCCCCCTGTGTTGACTAGGAGGAACTATTCCCTTAGGTAAAATACTTCAGCAAACTTCTTCGCTACCTTCTTTTCCACAATGACATGGGGATGTATTTCTTGAGTGCTTATGTACTCTTGGGTGGGCTCAATGAAATTAACACACTTACACATAGTAAATAAAGTTGGGTGTTTGCTTAAGTCATGCAAAATCATGATCTTCATATGCACAGTATGCACATAACTGAAATAATATTTTTTCCAGTAATATATGTGACTATTTGTAGCTGCTGTAATTAATTTCCTGTGTAGTGACAAAAGCACTGTGTAAAATAAAATTGATAACCTTCAGTAACTTCTTGTGCCTGTAATTCAACTATTATTTAGCATTAAAAATAATTTAACTTATTCCTGAATGCATTTTTTTTTTATTCAAAGCAGCCCATCTCTTTCAGCATGATGCTGCTAATATCCACATATCTGCAGATGTCAGTGGCTTTTGGCTGTCGAACTGAAATATTCAGAGCAGTATCAAAATTTTTTACAGAAACTTGCAGTGATGAAAATTATGTAGAATAAATGAGGAAATACAATGAGGTCATAGGAATAGCTAAGCCTTTCACCTGAATTTATAAAGCTGCTTGACTCTGTTCTGTGTCCAGGGACTTTTTTCTTCAATACCTTCTACTCACTGTAGTGACTTAAATGGCTGTTAATTCTAAAGCATGTCCAAAATTAACAATACGACTGGGAGTTACACAGCCACTTTTAGGCTTTTAGGTAGGTTTTAGCTACATAGCAGTGTATCTCTACAGGTTGACAGCATGTGTTATACCACAGAAAATGTGACAGGACTCCTAAGCTACATCAGGTTACATTCTATTGTCTTTAAGTGCTAAACAAAGGTTCATTAGACTAAGACCAGAAGATGTAGCATCTTCTTCATATCTCCTGATGAGGGACTTAGGAGAGACTACAGTCAGTAATTTGGTTGTCTAGATCTTCACACCAGCACCTCTTCTTGTTAAAGCTGTCATTGCCTTGCACATTGGCTTCTGTGGAACGACATGATACTTGTGTAAGAGCTGCACAGAATTGCAGCATTATATTTTTGTGTGAGAAGAAGAGCTTTTTTAGAAAAATGTATTTCTGAAACTAGGTCTGATTCTAATTCACTTACTGGTGTAGGAGTAAAAATTATTTTGTCCCTTTTAGGTGATGTTATGTGCAATATTCATGAACTAGTATTCATGACATAGTAGTATGACAAAAATGAAAACAATCGTTACAGTAGAACCTACTAACATATACTGCACCACAATTAATGATGGCAAAGATTAAGCTTTACTTATCTGAGTTATAGTAACCAGTGTGGTATACATTTCTCATATTCACCAGATAATCTTCACTGCATTGCCACAGGTCTTCTCATTGTAAAATAGACAACTATGCTAATTTTATGGAAATTATAAATAGCTATAGACTTTTACAGTACCAGTCTGTGTTATACTAGGCTGTACAAGCAGCAGCGCTATCATCATTTTATGCATGGACACTTAAGACTGAACAGTGAAAATTAACATTTTTTACTGGTAGATTTTTATCAGACATCAGTTCCTGTGTTGAAATCATAATATTTTTGTGAGATCATACAGATTTTGACAAGCTTTTCAACAGAAAAATTGATTATAGAAACCTGATGCCGTTTGCCATCTTCCTATTCCATCTTTCTGCCACTTTAGCTGTATAGACAATCCTAGCTTTGAGACCTCAAGACTGTCACAGCAGTGAATCCAAAGGGGTTCCCTCCAGTCCCTCCAGGACTTCAGATTCTCAATCTTTCAGGCTCTTTCCACAAACATGATAATATCAGATGGAAGTTTATTTCCATACTTCTAACATGCATGTTTCCAATTTTTTTCTTCTGTTAACTTCTAAGTTGGAAAGTGGAAGAGGTTCCCATGTTTTATGTTGGGGAAGAAAAAAAAGGCATAGCAAATTAAGTTCTGACATTCATCAAGCTCTATTGAGCAATAATTAATTTAAGTGCAGGTAGGAAGCAAAACAGAGTGGAATAGATTCAACTACGGAGGATAAATGGATATTTTACTCAGTTATCTTTGATAACTTTTATCACAGAACCTCAGAATGACTGAGATAGGAAAGGACCTCTGGAGGTTTTCCGGTCCAACCCCTCCAACTTAACATTTGGTTGCCCAGGATCGTGTCCAGATGGTTTTTGAATGCTTCCAAGGAGGGAGACTTCACTACCTCACTGGGTAAAGTGCTTGGTCATCCCCACAGCAAAACAGTGTCTCCCGGTGTTCAGAGGGAACCTCTTGTGTTTCAGTTTGTTCCCACTGCCTCTGATCCTGTCACTGGGCACCACTGAAAAAAGCCTGGCTCCATCTTCCTTATTGCCTCCCTTCAGTTACTTATACACATTAATAAGATCCTCCTCAAGCCTTCTCGAGTTCCAGCTATCTCAGCCTTTCCTCATACAAGAGATGTTTCAGTCCCTTCATCACCTTAAGTGACC
>JAAGNO010005272.1:2070-15796 GCA_033439905.1 Ceryle rudis | reverse complement strand
TAAATAACCTACCAAGGCACAGGCCGAGCTGAGCGGCTCGGCCACAACAGAGCTCGCCAGGGCTGGGTCTAAATAGGAAGAGAATCCCATGAGGACCAGGCTCTGCATCCTCCATTTGAAGGGCTGGGACAAGGTCCCTGCCTGAACTTTCCACCCATCTGGCATTAGCGCGTATGTAAAACCTCGGGCTCTGCTGCCGCTCAGTGGAGATAAATGTCTCTCCCTCCCACCGCAGCGCCGGGTCACGGGCTGCTTTAGCCATCGCAGAGCAGACCCTCTGCCCCATTGCCCCTCTTCCACGACGCCGGGTTACTCCAGTCTGACGCATCGCTCTTTCCCGTAGGATAGAGATTGGAATTTCGGTATTTTTAATTTTTGTTGGCAAAACAGGGCGGGAGGGAGACGCGCGCCGGCCGGAGGAGGGGGATCGGGACGTCCTGGGCTGCTCTCCCGGCTCGGCCCCGTCACCATCCGTCGCCCCCGAGGTGTCTGGTTGCAGCCCCGCTTCCCGTCCTGAGCCCCACTTCAGCCTCGAGGACTGGCACAAACAATTGAATTTCTGTCTGCTTTATGACCCCACTTGTAAGTGCTGTGACCCCTGCTGGGGTCGCGGCCCCTGGTTTGGGAACCGCCGTGCTAGGACAAGTCACTGGGACCAAACAGGATGGGTGATTAACCGGAGGAACCAACCCCAGAGTAAGAGGTGGGCTCTCCACCTCTTAATGCCTTCCAATTAGGACCAGATGTCTTCCTGGAAGACGTTTTAGGCAGACCACAGGCTACCAGGCTGCCGAAGAACCTGGGTGCTGTTCCCTGACTCGTGCTACGCGGAAGGTCAGACTCCACGATGTGATGGCCTCTTACGGCCCCGAAGGAATCTTTGCTGAAAGTGCCTCATTCCTTCCCCGAATCACCCAGTCTTGATCCATAGAAACGCCGCAGGGTTGCTGCTGGCCCAGCTGAATCAGGAGAGCGGGGCTCGGTGACAGCCAGGCCCCCTGTGTGGCTGCTCCGGTCTGCATAGAGCGTTTAACTTCAGGCACCCAAGTTTGAAATATTTATCCTTAGCTTTTCCTCATCTGTAAAATACAAATATCCCACAAGGGTTCAGGAGACTTAATTCATTACTGTTTGTGAAAATGTTTTCAATTCCCTAGATAAAATATGTCACAGAAGTGCAAAGTATTATTAACATTAATTGATTGTCATTGTGGGAAAAAGTGACCTGCCCTTACCAAAGATTAATGGGTTCTTCAGGTTACTGGTGGGACGGTAATTAACAACGCAAACAGAGCTGGCGAGACCTCGCCTTCTCATGTGATTCTTACACGTTCCTAGCCCGGCTCTTCCCAGACTCCGAGGGGGAACGGAAAGGGGTTACTGGGAAGGAGTGGCTACGCAGGGAGTCCAAAGGTCTGTCCGTTTGTGTCTCGGTGCCTCCCTGACGCACCAATTACCCTCCCAAAATGTTCCTCCATCAACAGCTGCTCCGGAGGGAGGGATTCAGGCGTCCCAGGACCGGTGTGTTGCTGTGAGGGGCTGATGTTCTGGGCTAGGCTGAGCAGGCGAGGGGAGAGGGTGCCCGGGGTGTCCCCCGTGCCCTCGCCCGGCTCTCCGTAGGCGTCCTCCCTCGCCCAGGACGTACAGCCCTCCCGTTGTGTTCCCAGATCGCGGAGACCTACGCTTTCCTCCCGAGAGAGGCTGTGACCAGGTTCCTGATGAGCTGCACCGAGTGCCAGAAGAGGATGCATTTCAACTCCAATGGACTGGAGCCCAAAGGTAAAGGGAATGAATTCTGCCAGCAGAGCTGACGCAGCGTTTCCTACCAGCACGGTATCACCGGTAGCTGTCCGGGAGGAGATGCTTCTTAACCTAATGGGTTTCCTAACCTGTGTTGTTTCTCATGCACTTTTATAGCCAAGCTGAAAGAATCGCTTCAGTCTGGTTTGTCTGTCACTGTTTTCAGCTCGGAGAGCAGAAGCAGTCGAGCTTTCCTTCCAAGCTTCCCTGGTGCAAAGCGTGGGTCAGAAATATTGCAGATATGTCTGCAATCAAGCCCTAGTCCTGTGTGGGTGGGAACTTCCATTTCTGAAAAAAACCATGACCTAGCAGTTGTGCTTTAGACTATTAATTTTGGAATGAAAGACACTGAATATGCCTGAATAACCGAAGTTTCTGATAAAGAAGTAATTTGCAGTAATTAATAGATATGCACGTCATGATCCTATTTCGGATAACAGAACGTGTTTTGGTAATCAAAGTTACATTATGGCTGCGTATACAACCAATTAGCGTGGCCATTGTGGTGGCTCGTTCTGTTTCCTTTGTAAATGGAGCCAATCTGCAGCTCCTAGGCCTGAAGGATATAAGCGGTGCATGGGATGGGACCACGTTTTCTTCCAGAGCAAATGGTCAGAGTTGATATTTGTAGGGTTTTTTTCTGAATTACAACCTTGTTTTCATGATCAAGTACAAAGCATCAACCTGACTCTGGGAGGCTTCACCCAACAAAATTGCTTCTTTAAAAAAGCCATAAGCAAACTGCAGAGAGCGAGTCTATCTCAGAACGGCTGAGGCCAACAGGCTCATCTGGCAGCTCTTATCAAGCAGAGAAGCAGAATTAAATGAACAAAGGCCCCAACAATAGCAAATTTCTAGTATTAAATACCGATTCCTGACTGTTTGCTGCTAGGAGGAGAGCTACGGACAGCCCAGAGGTTCCGTTTAAGTGGATTACGTGTGCCAGCTATCCAGAGCTAGTGACTGAAATGCTTTGTACTTGTTATGTTTTTTAGAGACTCTCCCAAATAATCCTGCGTGACGTTTATTAGCCTAAGCTCCATTACTGCAGCTCTTCCCACTCTGCCAGCTCAGGGCCCGATCCCTCTTTCCAATTAGGTCAGGAGAAGTTTCGGCCTTTGGCCTCACCGGGAGCAAACCCGACCTTTACACTGATTGTGCCGCATCCATCGGGGTGACATTCCCAGCGCTGTGGCTGCAGCAGTCGGCTCAGGGGACGGGGAGGGCGATGGGATGAGTCAGGCCAACAGGGATGTCGCCCGTTGGCTTGAGCCAACCCGGGGCACTGGCCTAAGCACCCAGCACTAACCGAGCGTCCGCCTCGGAGCTCGGGATCCCTGTTGAGAAGGCAGCTGCTGAAAAGGCTCATTGTTCCTTCAGGGGCTCCCTCCTGCCCGCCCGCCAGCCCCACGTCCCCCATGCCTCCCCCAGTGCCATGGCATCCGCTGGCACCCGTCGGCACCCATCGGCTCAGAGAGCACCAGAGCTGTGAAAACCGTGATCAGGGCTGAGACCTGGTTGTCCTGAGCAAATGTAGAAATTAATATCAATTATCTTCAGAAAGCTTTCCCCCCTTAGCGGTGCTCTTAAAAAGAAATCCAACAAGATCCCGCTTGTAAAAAATTCCGGTTTCTTACCCACCAGGAATGGAAGAACAGAAGTGCCTTTCTGCTCTGAATAGCACCTAAATAGTGACTAAGTACCTGTGAAAATGCAGGGAGTAGATTAGATAAGGTAAATTTTACTGGGAAGTGTCTGGTTTCACTCATCTCGTAGGTACCTGTTCAGGAGCAAATCCCCTACAAACCGTGGGGGCACGGAGGAACTAGCCAGGTGCGTGCAGGTGCGCACGCACCTACCAGCACGTCTAGGGAAAGTTGAACTCGGCGAGGTGGAAAAAAATTGAGTCATTCCCACCTCTTCCTCCTTCTCTTGTCCATAAAACAAATCTCGACACATTTCATTCGTGATCGCAAAAATCCCTAATTAAACACATCTGACATCAAGCCCTGCAGGGCACCCACATCATTCATAAAAGCGAATTGTCTTGCTCATGGGAAACTTTGAACATCGCCGGGGCTTCGCTGCGACCGCTTTACGCTGTTACTAAATTAGGACTAATTCCAGTGGAGTCACACAAGTGTGGAATTAGGATCAAAACCATTTCACTTTAAACCATGCTGCCTCTTCCATCTGTACGTCCAACGCACAGGGCATGTGATGTAGGTAACTGTTTGAAAAGGTGCCGAAGGATTCCAGTAGCCCCCTTCTGTGATGTGGGACGGGAGGATTGTTCCCGTGGAGCCCCCCCAGGCTTTTAAACAAAGCTTTTCTTTCTTTTCCAGTTAGTTAAAAAAAAAAAAAAGGGTTTGGATTTCTTAGGCTCAAGCTCTTCTCTCGCAGCAGCACAAATTCACAGTGAAATTGTGGCTGCTAACGGGAACACTCCAGATTTACACCAGGGTGGTTTCAGGCAGAATCTAAGCATCAAAAGATCATCTACCTCCCTCTTCCTCCCACGGTGAGGACTGGAGCTGCTTCCGGGGAGCCTCATTCATTTCTGCAGCAAGGTATCATCCTCCTCAGAGGTGTGAAAGCCTCACCTCATCCACACCCCTGCTTCAAGGGAGGAGCAGCTCTACCTTTGTCACCCTCAGCAAATGCTTTCCTAAGCTCTTCTTAGACACTCAAGTACCGGTGACCCAGCCAGGCCAGGTAGATGGCAGATACTGTCCCCGGGACTCTGCTCTTCCACTGGGAGAAGCGCCCCTTGCACTGGGATTTCAGCATCTTTCCATCGGAATAAGAGCCTTGCACAGTAGAAGAATGGGTTATTCTGGGTGCTTGATACCTACAGACAGAGAAGTGCTCTGAATCTGCAGGTCGAAGCACAACAGAGACCACTGTTGTCCAGCATGAGAAAGGAAGGGAGGAATTAATTTACACAGTTCCTAAAGGCTTTGCACCTCGTCCGTCGAGAGCTGCTGCCCGCGTAGCTCCCACACCCGCCCGGGGAATGCTTCAGCCGCCAGGGGTGAGTTGGATGGACCTGGGAAAACCCCCACCTATTTCCATGGACCTGCTTCAGCAAAACCCTATGTGAAGTTTAAGTCGGTTACAGACAGTTCTGGGGTCGGGTCATTTCTTAATCAGATTTGATGGATCTGGTATTTCCAGAGGTGCGGAGCCTCTTCAGGTCTGCTGAGTTTCACTGGGGATTTTTGATATTCAGCATTTCTGAAAAGCAGGCCCATTACGTGTGAGTTGATGGGTTTTCTGAGGTGCTGTAAAACACTCTGTGAAGGCTCTTTTTCAAGGGGTTGTGTCAGAGGCGCCTGTGAAACCACTGACCCCAGAAAATACAAGCCAGCCAGGGAGATTCAGAGGCAGGAATGGAAACCTTCCACCATCAGTTCACCTTCAGCTCCTGGAAATCCTTCTTCCCCATCTGTGGTGGCTTCAGCTCCCTTCCCAGTGGACACCACACATCTCTTCAGAGCGTGCTGCGAGGCTGGATCAGTCCTCCACATTTGCATGTACCGCGGGGAAAGAAATCTCCCCTTTAGTCGGCAGCCGGCCCGGTGGAAACAGCACCTTTCCTCTCGAACAAACCCATCGCACGAGCCTGCAAACGCAGAGGTAGAACAGGTAATTCTGGCGGTCCTCGTGTCCTGCGGGGAGGCCTCACAAGCTCCACGGCGGTGATGGCAGAGCTGACAAATCTTCGAGAGTTCAGAAAAACTGCTGAGGATTTGCTTTAGGCAGAGTCCCCTGGTCTGGCTCGACAGAACGATCGGCAGGAGCGGTCTGGATCTGCAGTGATCTCTGGAGCTCAATACGATGCAGCCAGAGGAATCGACAAGAACCTTTTAAATTAAAGATCTTTAAAATTAAGTTTGTGTTTTAATGAGGGTGTTAAAAATAATCTTCATCACCAGATAGAGATACTTAATAAGTTGCCTTAATGTTAACTCCTACCTGAGGGAATCCCAGCAAAATTGGCAAGACTTTGCAATGCTAAAGCAAGCTGCAAATGCTTCTTGTTCATCAGCCTCTGCATAAATCCCATTTGCATGGAAGTGCTTCCGAGGCATCGGCAAGACTCGGTCTCTTCCTCTGCTACACATGTAGTTGGGTAGACTGAAAAAAATGATCTATTATGGGTAGCCTTTTCCGCAGGTGACAGCAGTGTTGTTGGGTTTTTTGCAAAACAACATCTGTTCTGTAATTATGTTCTTGGTGGGGTCATGTTCTTCTAGGAACCTTAGCTCAGCGGGCACCAGCTCTCACCGGGGAGTTGAAGTGCTTCTAAATACGTATGTCTCACGATTATGGGAACACGTTATGGATTTAGGATTCCACATCCCTGTATCTAAATAAAGTTTTTCCTTTGTTCTCCAGAGAGCGAGCCACCTTCCTCTTTGGTTTCTGGGATCATCGACTACAACATGCCCCTCACCTCTACCTACCTGAAGCAGATGAAGCTGCGGGTCATGAATTCGCAGGAGCAGGTGAGTCGCGCTCCGGGCGCAGAGCAGGGTGCAGAGGTGTGAAGGGAGTGGCCGGTGCTTGGCACGTTGGTTATCAGAGGATGCTTTTAGAAAGGGCTGCTTTGTCCAGGCGGGCCACGCTCTGGTGTGCGTACGGCGAGCGCTGGTGCGTGGAAGTGGGGAGGGCGGTGGTCTTCTGGCTTGGAGGAGGAGAACGGGGCTACTGCAGAGTTGCGTTGGTGGAGAGGAGCAGAGATGGCCCTGATGTAGTTATTGCTTATGTCACTGTTTAGACGTACGGTTCTCCTAAGAAGCTGTCTTAAAAATAAATATGGCAAATAGGAATTTATTTTTTTTCCTCCTCCCCACTGCCTGGGCCTTGAGCAGATGGGGTCTGAAACCCAGGCCTTGCTCCCGTTGCGCCAGTGCTCTCTTAAACTGACCAGCAGCTCGAGGCAGTTCAGCTGCAGCCACCAGCTCTCGTGGCAAAGTGGGAGAAGGCTCTGTTGTTCAACAAGAGCGTTAAGCCCCCAGATTTTGATTTGGGGATGGATGGGGCAGAGTGCCACAGGATTATACCCAGGCTGTGCAATTTTCTGGAGTTCTGCAGCTGCAGAATTAGCTACGGGAACCTCTGTGCACCATGGAAACTGTCTATTAAAAGAAAAGTGTGTCTTACTTGCTCCCCACAATCTGCACTGGAAGGCAGTGCGGGGTTTTCCTCCCAGCACGCTGAGACCTGGCTCTGATCTCAAACATTGCTGCCGGTTGCAAGAAGTGCAGGAGTTTGTGCTGTGGCGTGGTGGAAACCACTGCTGGCACCTTGAGCTGTGAAGCTGTGCCCGGTGGGTACTTTATCCAGTGGCACCCTAGAGAGTCATCGGTTCAAGTGTCCGTCGCCAGGGCCTAAGCTGCCAGATGTGGGTTTGCTGTCAGGGGCTGGAGACACACCGAGCTCCTCCGTCACTTCGGCACAGGAACCTTCTTGCTGGAGGGCAAAATGGTGTCTGGCAGGAAGCCTTGGAGCTTTTTGGAGCTGTTTTCCTTTGCGCACGTTGGACGCTTGAGTGGATCTAAGGTTTCGTTTGCAGTAGGTTGTGTCATAGCTCTTGAAACGTGACGGGCTGTGATGTGCTGGGATTTGGGCTTGGGCTGGGTTGGGTGGTAGAACTATGGCCAGCTCTGGAACTGGGCTGAGCTGAGCTAAGCTGAGCTGGGCTGAACTGGGCTGAGGACACGGAGTGGACAGATGTGCCACTTTGTGGCATCTGACGACTGTTTCAAGAGTCCTGGAGAAATGGGATCAAAAGTCGACACGTTCCAACTGCCTTTGGCTTGTGTGAGCGTTTGCTGGGTCTCAGTCCAGCTCGCAGCACAGAGGCATTGGGCTCCAGCCCCTGCCGTTGTCCATGCCATTGACTACCAGGCTCTTCCTCACCAAGGTCAGGGGCTCCGGGGCTGGGGAGGTGAACCCTGCCTCTCAGCATTCGAGATTTGAGTTGGTTCTTTCAGGTGAAGTTTGATGGATCCAAAAGGACCACCTGAGGGCTTTGTCTGATTACCACTGATGTGTTTTCCACTCATTCCTCTTAGCTCCAAAGCTCTATTCAAGAGAAGCGTGCTATTGTTCAAGTGAAGCTTCGTTACACTCCTGTATCCAGTTTTCACAGGTAGAAAACTGGACTTGCAGTTTGTTCTCGTTTCTGTAATAAAACCCGCCCCAGAAGCTGCCAGGCTTTAGTACTGAATCCTGGCCTGTGAGGCTGCAGGCTTAGGGATGCTTATTGCGAGGACTTCGGTTGGTAATTTAGAGATTTGAGAAGTTTATACCCCGCATTTTGGTGCAGCGGTTTGCACTGGAGCTGTCAGTAGGTCGAGAGATGCGACGCGCTGCTAACGCGAACGCTCTTGAAGCTCGCTGAGATGGGAGCAGAAGCATATGTCATACGGGAACAAAAAAGGGACCAGCTGAGGCAACCAGCAGTTGTTGGTTTAGATCATAAATCAAACGGCTTGATGTTGTTCCCTGCCTCTAAAGTTTTTCTTTTCCCGAGCTCGTCACTACGATGCCGTGCAGCTTTCTAAGCTTTTCAAGCCGTAGCAGCCAAGGGAAAAAAAATATTTGGAAGGGGCAAAATTTGCCATTCAGTGTGTTACTGAAAGTGGCTCCCGAGAGCGAAATAACAAAAGGTCTGTCCTATTGCTCAGAATTCTGAAGCATTAAAGCTTTCTGTCAGATCTGGAGGTAACGACAGTCTGGAGGGGATACAGGGGGTTGGACCTGGTGGAGGAAATCCAGTGGGACTTGGGTGCCACCCGTTCCAAGACGGGTCACCGTCTGGCTTCCCCTGGGGACACAAGTGCCATGCTCCTGAGGCGGCTGTGGAGGGCCCTGAGCTGCTAACGCTGATGTCTGTGTGGAGAAAAGGTGGGGAATAACATCAGCCCCAGGCTTCCTTCCCTCCACCAAGCATTCACCTCCTTTTTTTTTCCCTTCTTTATACTTTGAACTGGACAAGTGTACAGAGCCCTTTTTCCTGGAGGATCCCAGCTGGCTTGTGGGGCACAGGCTGTGGAACCCGGGCTGTTGCTCTCCCCCTGCCCTGCGAGGGAGCTCTGCAGTCGGGGGGGTGTGGCTGTTGGGGTCCAGCTGTTTACAAACGGCAGAAGTCCTCCAGAGGTGATGGGAATAATTCCGACTTTGCTACAAATGCAAAACAGGACGAAGATACAGCCGGCTGTTAAAGTTTGTCTGCGCTACGCAAACTTCTGCTGCGTGGTTTTTATGGACCAACCTTCACGCACCGATCCTGGCCCCTCTCCGGCTCAGCCTCGCTGCCTCGCGCCCGCCAGCATTCGAGGGTGGTAATAGAAGTGAATTAAGCAGCGGACTCGTGTTCAGCTCGGCTTTTGCCAACAGCAGTTATTCGTGTGCAGCAGCACCGGGAGGAGCTTGCTTCACTTGGGGTAACAAGGAATGAATTTATGCCAGAGTGGCCTTTTAACTTCATTATTCGGGAGGAAGAAAAAAAAAAGTGTGCGTGTAACTGTAATTTATTAGCACTGCTGAGCACGTCAGGATTAGGGCAGCAGTGTCTCCAGAAGGAAGCACAGCCAGGAGAACTGTAGAGAAAGCATTTTATCTCTGCTTAGGGACAAAAAACAGCCGGGAGAGGAGCTCTTTACATGGCTGCTCTACACAGTGAAGAGTTCCTGCGGAATATATTTCAATACATTTCTTGCAGTCGGTACATACATTCTGGCGTGATGGAAAACAACGGTGACCCGCGTTGCTCAAACTGGGCTCAGTCGAACTCCTGGGGTGTGAGTCGTCCGTCACTCCCGTTTTATACCAATCCTCACGCGCGTGAGGAAAATCAGGCCCCTCACCCTTTCCACCGAGTGCCGCATTAGCCACATTTCAGGGTATCTACTGAGGCATTAAAGCGTCTCTGAACTTCTGACCTTCCCAATCTAGCAGCAAAAAAGGAATGAAAAGAAGATATTTGATATTTATCTGTAATGGTCCTTCCACCTCATTTTCAAACGCTAAATATTAGCATTTTTAAATGATTGGGTTTCCGAGTTTATTGCAGTCATTTTCCAGACAACCTTTTCTGTCTTACACAAACTCAGCCTTGGATTTATTTTTCATGCCAACACTGTTGGGTGTGATTGCTGCTGGTGGAACAGGAAGGTTTTAAAGAGCAAATCCCAGCACTGAAATGCTGGTCTCCCTCCCTCTGCTCTGGAGATGTTGCTGTTACCTTGGCAGACACAGTCCAGGGCCGAGTATTCAGGTTTAAATGATACAGAAATGTTTTCAAAGGTTGCTTCAGTGCCTACTGACAGAAGGTCATGCAATCAGTGAATGGCAGGAGTGGCTCTTGGGTGGGAAATAACAGGAGTATTTTTCTTGTTGCTATGGCTTTGCTGCGCCGACTTGTTAGTGTTGGAGAGGGACAGAGCCTTGTCCCGCACCGTGACACGCTCCATCGTCCCCTAATGTCCCTGCAAACCCCGAGAGGGCGGCGGCGCGCGGATGTGAAGTGGTTTTCAAAAGATGATTTGAAGTGATGGTTTAACCCAGAGAGCAGGTAACCCTGGAAGGGGGGATGGAGGGGTTCACGGCCCGCAGCTGTACTGGGAGCACCTAATGCTGATGAGGACCGAGCCCCCTTGGCAGGGTTGGGGAGCTCACGGAGCCTTGTGGCCAGAGGCTGGTTTCCAGTGTTAAGTCCTCCTCCTCCTCCTCTCCTTCTTCCCTGGTCCACCCCTTACTGTGCTTCCTCACTTCAGTGTCTCAGAAGGCTTTGGTATTACCAGAACAGCTCAGATGCATCTTCCCCTGGCAGCTCGCTCGCTTCCTTCTGCTTCAGATCCATCTCCAGGCTAATCCTGGGGGTGCTGAGCTGGCACCGGGGCGGCGGCAGAGGCCGGGAGGGGGGTGAGTGGCTGCAGAAGAGGACCCGCTAAGTTTTCGTTTTCCGTCTTTATGTTCACTAGTGAGAATTGCAGATGCCTTGTTCCGCGTAGTCCAGAGACCAGAAGCCAGTCTGGCAGAGCTGTCAGCTGCTGGGCCAGGTCCGGGACCTGGGTTTAGCTGAGTGCTCAGTGGAGGGATCCTGAAGAAACACCGCACGTGTTGATAGATGTGCAGAGAAGGCAGAAGCACGCAGCCAGTGTCTGGAAGGAAGTGGGATGATGCGTTCGCATCACATGAAGATGATAAGGTACTTCCCAGTCCATTAAAGAGGGTGTTAAACCTCTCCAGGAATAAATACCTCTAAATCAACTTGACGAGAGAACTCGTATTCAAGAGGCCTTTCCTTGGCTTGGGAAGATCCTTGTTTCTTGCTGTTAGTTTGTAAGGTATTTTGGAGCCCTGGAGGAGTTCCCTGAACGCGCCCTCACACAGGGAAGGAAAGGGAATTTTGGCCGTACGCACAGCGAGGCACCGAGGCCGTAGCCCTTTGAAATACGGGTGTGATCCGTGTGCTGAGGGCTCGCTGGGAGATCGGCACTGGCACAGCCCTCTAGTGGGGACTCAGGACCGGCCTTGCTTGGGACCTTTCAGTTCTGCCCTAAGGGAGAGGCTGTGCCCAGCAAATCTGGGAGGCAGGTCCTGCCGTCATCACAGCGTCCTTTACTAGCAAAGACAGTTTAGCAAAACTTTCATCCCCGCCTTAATGGCTCATGAGATGCGGGAGGTCAGATGACCGCACCATTTAGGCTGGTCTCAGACTGGTGTGAATGGCTTGCTTTCAGCGAAGGTCAACTCATTTTTGGTATTGGAATTAACTCTGACGTTCCCAGCGAGTGAAAACTTAAAAGCTTTTATTTCCCGTTGCGTAGACCTTTCGGTATTTTCCCAGCATCGCGTTGTTACAGGTCAGCGTTGGGTTTGTCCAACGCAATGCTCAGTGCAAGCAAACAATTTGAGACCCCAGCTTGGGCTGGCTGGGATCAATCGTCTGCCGCGGCTTTCGTCTTCAAATGAGGCGTGGTGCCAAGGCCCTCACTCTTTGCACTTTGGAGGAAAATCATGTTTTCTGAAAGAAGGGATGTGTTAATTTAAATCAAGTAGCATTGCCCGGTTCCGGTGATTCTCGGCACAGTTTGTCCCTCTGAACCGCTCGGGTGTGTTTAGGTGCTGCCCGCGACTGCTCCGGTCCGCTTTCCTCACTGGTGGCTGGAGAGAAACCAGTCCCTTGCCCACTCTTCGTTCCTTCCCTGTGTTGTTGTGCAGCTTAGCTCAGGTCCTGGCGAGGTGGCTGGGGCGTGTTGAGAAGTTTATCTCCCTCCTGGTGGAGCTGTGGCTGTCCTGCTGGTGAGGACTGGGTGGGATGGAGCAGAGCCGGGGATGGCAGAGCGTGTGGGGGCCAGAAACCGCATTTTCTGTCTTTAACTCCCCATTTCTTCCAGTTTGGTGAGGAGAGACGCTGCCCATTCCCAGTGCGGTGACCAGCATCAAAGGCAGCTGTTCCCAGTAGAACTGGAAGCAGAGTTTTGGTTCAGCTCCTGGAAGGTGGGGCTAGGAGATATTCCCGGGGGAAAAGGACGGACCTGTCCCGCATGTTTATCACCCGTGGAATAGTCTCGTGGATCCAGTAAAACTTCTCCCGTCCTCTGCCCCGTGGGGTTTTCTGCGTCGGGTGCTGATGTGCTGGATGTTGACTTTGATCAAGTCACACAAATGGCTGTTTCTTAATTGCCTCCTCCCTTTAAAAAGGGGATAATACCTTAGAGAGACTTCTGAGGTCTCGCTCGCTAATAAAGCTCTTCAAGAGCTTCGATGGCAACTACTTTGAGAGCGCAAACTATTATTAATGATTTCCGTTATTATGGGAGATGGAGCTGTGTGGTTCAGCTTTTTAACCTTGAATCGTGGACTCGCTTTTGTTTCTGCTGCTGTTAAACCTGCGTGGGGAGGCTCGCACCTCACCTGGTTGCACAGCACTCGTGTCGGGAGCCTTGTGTGCACGGAATAGAGGGGGGTGTCTCTGAGGAGTCAGTTTTACTTGCAAAGATGGATTCTGAAACACGTGCCGTGGCTTGAGAATGGGCAAAAAATGGGTTTAGTGGTGGTTCGGTTCATGTTGACTTGACTCTGATTTGGGCGGCCAAGAGATGAGCTGCGAGGGTCGTCCTCAGGGTGTAACACGATGTGGACGTTCCGGGCGGTGCTGTGGGCTCAGGCTTTGGCAAGAAACGTCCAGGGATATTTGACCGCGATTGACCCATCTCCTCAAACACCCGTCCCCGGTGCTCCAGAGGAAGCCAAATCCCACCCACAGAACCAACTCCTTTCCTGCTCCTTTCCTTGCCAGGGGTGCACCCCGTGAAGTACGGAGCTCTATTTCCTCTCCATCTCTTGGTCTTGGCTCCTGGGTAGAAGCCCCTTTTATTCATGCGTGTGCCAGGTGCTAACAACAGCTCTTTTGCAGAAGGAGAGACCAAGACGCGGTGGGAGCACAGCCCTCAGCCCACAACAGAGCCGCTCTATAGTTAAGTTTCCCAAATCTTCACTCTCCTTTTTTTCCCGACTCGGCTCTGAGTGACAGATACGTTAAAATACGCTGCTGATAAAAGCTGCGCATCCCTCCCGCGCCATGCGACCGGGGCCCCCCTTCCCTCGCTGGCCTCACCCCTGAGAGATTCGCATTTTAATGCTTATTACCCAGAAGGGTTTGATGGTCATGGAGGACCCAATGGAGGAGGTCCCATTTGTTATTTAACCTACTTTTCAGAAGCACAAGAACATCAAGTGACTCGCACAAGGTCACCCATGAGTCAGTGACTCCTCTGGCATGATGGCCGGATCCTGCTGTCCTGCAGTCCCCTGCTCTCACCACTAGATCCCTGTGCCCACGCTCCTCGACAACACAACTATTCAATTAAGCTCCTACAGTGCCGTAAATGTGGTTTATTCCTGG